>UZAN01042782.1:20291-42556 GCA_900618425.1 Echinostoma caproni | reverse complement strand
CATACGATATCGTCTGTTGGATGTGTTGGAATTCGATGCCACACGGAAATGCATGACGGTCGTGCTGAAACCGGTCAGTCCAGGCTCGTTCGATGAACCGGAGACGCCGGTTATTGTGTTGTGCAAAGGAGCAGAGACATCAATGCTACCGAAAGTAAGTGAACAAGTCGGTGTGTGTGTGTGTGTGTGATTTAGTGCAGGCGCAATTTATTGGAAGATGTTTTCTGCCTCCTATCAGAACAGCAATATTATTCATTGTTTTACTTTGTAAATGACTCTTGGGTGACCAGGTTGGCGGAACACGGCAAATGCTCGAGTGTGCGATTTCATCAGAGGACTCAGTTAGAGTGATTAATCACGTGACAGTATAGTGTAACACGTTATTCGATAAACTGTTGGAATCTTTACGAAAAATTCTCGCTTCGCAATCAGAAAGGCGGTTGTGTGCAAACAAGCTTGTTTTTGTAACTCCGTTTTCAGGCACATGGCTCAAAGTACGCAAGACTGGCTGAAAAAAATCACTCTAAAAGGATCACCCCCACCGCCAGTAGAAAGAAAAACGTTGTTTCCACAATTGTTTTTCAAATAAAAATGCAAGCAGCAAAATAATCAGGTGACAACTATAAAAGGTGGCTGTCACAATTATCCCAGCAGNCCCAGCAGACAGCTACCGTACGGACAACGTTCCCCAGCAGGTTAATAACATTCACGAATACCAAAGATAATTGACTCGTGTTCACCTCATTCATGGTTATCTATTCATTCACTTCCACCTGTGTGGTGAGTTACATACGTCAATCGACCATGTGTTCGTCCTGGGATCGAAGAATCTAAACCGATCCAACGGAGCATTGGTTTTTGTCAAAACAGCAAAAACCTTAGTGGTACTCCAGCTCGCCGACTGGTTACGACATTTTCATATTTTTTATACAGTACCGACTGAAGCTCCTAACACAGTAACACAATTGGCACTAGCAGACAGAAGCCGTGCCAGTTAGATGACTAAGTGCAACCCACTGACCAACAAGGCGAGCAAAGGACTCCAGCGGCCTTGAGTGGCCTTGAGTTAACCGACCAAGTCAATCGGGTTATGAACCCTTTAGTAGCACGTCACCGTCATGTTATTATTATTATTATATGTCCGGATGAACCAGCATTACGCACTGTAAAAAGAAGACACATTTACGAACAAGCTGGTTTGCGGTGATTCATCTACAGGCTAATACATCACAATTTAGATCAAAAAGTTTAGTAGAGGGGAGTAAACAGGACAAAATGGGAAAACATTTCAGCTCCATGACCGCATGTTGCTCACACTTTGGGGTCATTAGGGGTTGGTGATGAGATGGCTGTGTCGTATGTGGTGTTGACCATGAAAGACCGAGTGTTCTTGCGAATTGCTTTTGGGAGCAGGAGGGCTTATGTAGGTGGATTCCGATCGCTTCCGCTATGGCCATTATGCGACTCCTAATCCTCTTAGATCGGTGGGTGCCAATCAAGTAGAGGGTCGAAACGCCTCGATCACATCAACCAGGTGGTTTGAATCCGTCTAGGTGGGCAAAGATTGAACTGTTGATAGTCTTTATCATTCCACTATTCAGCCAAACCGGTTGGTGCTCGTGGACTAGCTCAAGTAAACGTCTGCTCATACAGCCAGTATAGCTTGTCCCACAGGAACAGGTGAGTAGGTATACACAGAAAGAAACTGAAGGAACAGGCAGTTTACTTTTGAGTTGAAAGCGTCAAAGAGGCTCGAAGATCAATACGATAGTAAGTTTTGCTGCAAGGAATGCTTTTTCCACAGCTGTACTCAGTTTACGTGTCATCATCTCGGCAGTTGTATCTCCCTTAAAAGATAGTGATAAGTAAACCGGTTTGTTCTCAACGGTAATGATCTTATTTGGCAACCGGTGATGCCTCAAAATTTTGTCCACGAATCGTTCTAGGTATTAATTGTGGTTATTGGTTGTACAAACTGAACTGAACTGAGGTATTGATTGTGAAGGAAAACCTCTCAGATGAACCTTAATTTGTTCTCAATGGTATCATCAGTACATATTCCTTGTGTTCTGGTATCTAGGCACTGAATCAGGTTGCTTTTCCTTTTCAACGGCTCATGGCTTTTGAAATTGATATGCTGACTAATCCATGATGGTTTCCAGTGGACGATGCACTGGATAGGTCGATCACTCAGTAGAAGGTTCAGAAACGCGATCTGCTTATTCTCTTCGTTCTCTAAAGTGCACTTCAAGTTTGGATTTGCTGAGTTGAATGCTTTCAAGAGTATTGGCAGATTCTCACTGTGATCGAAAAAACAAAACTTACTGTATAATGCGCACTAATCAATTGTTCCTTTGAGAATGTCACTCCCCAGCTTAATCATGAAGACAGCGGAGACCCCATTGCTACCACATCTATTTGACTGTAAATTTAATCGTTGAATTTAAATTGTATGTCATGTGTGTGCAGAGGTATAACAATGGCTTGAGGGCACTAACTGGTATTCCGATTTTACGATTATTGCTTTCTATGTTGTCACATACAGTATTGGCCGATTGTGAAGAGGGAACCGACGCCGAGTGATATCAGGCTTAATCCGTTTACGTTTGAGTCTTTGATTCTGGTCATCAAGTCATAGGACTCCTTTAATGTGTGATTGGTGAGTTGTGTCCTCACGGGTTCCAGGATCACTGCCAGCTACTTAACCGTGGTATGGTAACGAGAGTTACACATGTCTAGGATCAGTCGGAGAGGCAGTCCATCTTTGAGTATCTTTGATAAGCCGAAGAGTCTTGGGATCACCGTTTCTGTTGGTCATATTTGTTCAGCGTCTTCGCTATTTGTTAAAATAAGAAACCGGTGATGGGGTATTGATTTGTTCAATAAACAAGAAGAAAAATGTTACCATAATCTAGTCTAGTCAAGAACATGCAGTGCGACCAAACTTGAAGACCCCATCAATGTGTTTAAAACTAGGACCTACTTTCAGAAGACTGACAATCTGCTCTATCGAAAAGCGCACTACAGTGAACATGAGAGGAGTGTCTTCGAAATCTTTGCAGTGATGCTCCGCCGAGTTCCAGGAATTAGCTAGTTTGTACATCCAGTCATCACTTTAATTCTTCATCGTGGTGTGGTGTGCTTTCTGTTCGGTGCCAAAGTAGATTGACTGCTGAACATTAACAATAATTTACCGTTGAACAGTGAATAATTGTAACCTGGGTTGTGCAAACTTCGAACTATCGGAATTACATCATTGCTTTCGTAACTGAGCGAGACCAGAATACAAGAATACACTTTTGAATGCCAACCGTTTAAAAATTTAAAAAACGGCCGTGGCAAAAATTGAGAAGTCTTGAATCGCTGAACGAAAAATTTAGTTTGGTCAACAAGCTCACATAATAAATCCTTAGTATGTCGTGTCCACTGATTTCGTAGTTCATTGAGGTCCAGTTCGGCCGATTGAGTTCTTCGGATGGGCGTTATCCGTAATTATAAATGTTTTCCCATTACAGTTACACCATGATTTCTCTTGAATACAAACGACTTTTAAAGTTTCCGTTTGGTTTCAAACAATTCATAGGAAACTGACACCATTATCCTATTCATAAAACTTGTTTGAAACACCGCGTGATTGATGTTTCGGTATTCTTCTCTTACTCCGCGTAGATTCGCCCTCGTTCCGAACCGGCATTCGTTGTGTCCGAAGACTTCCGTGATCCATTGTGCCAGGGCTTGTCACGTACCGATCAACCACCCGTCGGCATGACTGGTCCTCTTGTGATGGAACGAGTGACTGAATTCGCTAGCTCTGGGTTGCGTACACTTGTGATCGGGGCGAAATTGATCACGTCCGTGGAATGGTCTCAGCTGAAGAATGAATTGGACGAAGCACGTGGAATGTTGGAGGGTCGGGAGCAGGCAATGAATCGGGTCTATGAGAAAATTGAACGAGGCTTTCTGCTTGTTGGGTGCACGGGTATTGAAGACATGCTACAAGACGGAGTGCCAGAGACCATTACAGCGTTACGAGAAGCGGGTATTCAGGTTAGTCCTTAAATAGAATTATTTCAGATTCTTTCGGTGATTTGCGACCGAAATAGGGGACAAATATTGTTTGACAAAGTATTGAAAATCGGTTCTCGTTTCGTTCTCGGTTCTCTTGGCAAGTGGCCACTTCACAAGCACGGATGATATCACCTCGGCTGGTGATGAAACGTTTGGAAACAAATTGCCAAGCTCGGCGAACAGGCGAAATAGAATAAATGTTGTTTTTTTCACACCATATTTCAAATTTCATCTGTTCGCTCAATCGTCAGTTACTTTAGTCGGTCGTACACTTCAGGAGCACTATAGATCTGTTTCATGCTTATTAAAGCTCATCAGTAGTGCAAATTCACCGGTCCATCAGGGAACTGAAATTCGGCCCCCTCGTGTGAAACGTCTGTGAGGGTACCATTGTGTTAAAAATGCATACCCTCGATCCGGTTTGCTTTCCTATCTCATGGGTTTTGTGAAGTCCTCTTTTGTCTTGTGAGGTTGATATTTCGATTGACCAAAGTGTAATGGAATAACGACCTAAACCACAACAACAGTGACATGCAAACTTATGCTTGTTTTGAAAATATCTCCGGGACGCACAGCTTTAGTGTGAATTTGATTGTCACTCACATCAGTTAGTTTCGAACTGGGGTGAAGTTATCCTCTCTGGGAGCACAGTGATGTAATTGTGAATGTGTTGAACTAACTTTCCAGGGGTCCCAATCCCATTCAACCAGATTCCCAATAGCCTTCACTCGGTTCTTCCTCCTCCCCCCCGACCGACCGATCGACCGAAATCAACAGCATGAAAAGTTTGCGATAGGTGCTGCTGCTACTGTTGTTAGTCCCACTAAATGTATCTCTGTACAAATCACATATTCTCAAAGCATCAATCTCCACTTCACTTCAGACTGCATTTCAATCGGGGTTTGAGGATGAAAAAGTACCTTTCACATCCAATAGCACTCTATTTTTGCTGTCGTGGCAATGGTCATTGCAATCTGTTCAGCATTGTATTTGGTCTGTGGAATCGCACAACGATCAGAGATTGTGCCGGAAATGTCTTGGTTTTAATCAAGATCACGAGAGGTAAAAGAACCCCGAGGTGAAGAACAATACAGCAGGTTCACAAAACTACGATTTACACACACTCACACACACACACACACACACAATTCAACTGTAGCATGTGGGTCTTCCCCGGGGCCGTCGAGACAGCGATTCACTTTTTCCATAAATCGTACGGTTTCAAGGGACATCTGTTAGACATTTTAGACATTTCGACATTTTATGGTGGAAGAAAAGTAGTTGTTTAAACAAGAATAGTTCCAAAACATCTCGAGTGTTGTGATCTTGCTAACAAGAAAATAATATCTGGTTTGACCATACATATATGTGAATAGTTGCACTTGTGTGTGTCTTCATGTGTGTGTGTCTGTGTATTTTTGCTAAGACCGACACAGCTGACTCTAACAGTCAGTGTTTCTAAACGTGATACAATTGGAAGCACAGTGGTCTGGTAGGACATTCAGTTTCAATTGTAAATTGCTCAGACATCTTCCAATCCCCAGGTTCCATTGTCGCGCTTGATAGTTCATGACCACATTTGCAGCCGTTCACGTCGCAGTCCAGCCGGAATGACTCAAGGTGGGTTGCAGTTCCATCATGACCAACTTAACTTCTGTTTCACCCAATGCCACGGGACTGAACCAATTGAGGTGGCGAGGTTCGATGCGGACTTTGATCCGTTGAATGGTGCGTGGCATCACTGTCGTATTCCTTGACTACAACTTTCGCTCCTGCTATCAAACTTTCGGCATCCAAGTTCTAGTACCGGTAACCGGTCGTACACGTTACTCAGAAGTTCAATTGGGCTCGTACCTGATTAAGTCAATAAAATCTTGCCAAATAATAACTGCAATAATAATCATAATTTTTCTCGCACGATATCTTTTTACTGAAAAATCAATTCTTATTGAAAAGGGTTGTTTCTACTTCAGGATTCCTAGGCTGCAGGATAATGGGAACACACTGTGGTATAGTGTTGATGAGCATTCAATGAATATTGGTCAAAAACACTTGACCTCAGTTGTTCGAATTTAGTACTGACATTGATGAGATACGGACTTATCTTTTTTCCTTTTTAGGTGGGGTGGTTAATAATTTGGTGCCGGAAACAAACGGTATTGGGGGATCAAATGTGAGTAGAAAATAAAAATCGGTTGTTCCGTGTCTTCCAGAACTGTGAACAAACATTTGATCGTACAGAGACTTTGGAGCATCCATCAGAAAACTAATCCTTTCCGGATGGTACTCGTTTCAGTCCATTTGTCGTCATTTTGGTTTATCGAGAGATGGTGATCAATCGGTGTGTGTGACATTGTCAGATCGCGTCAAACAAATCTCACGACGACGACGACGACGACTAGAACCAGCACTACGATAATAACAAGTCCAGCACGGAACGGAATTAATTATACGAACTCACATGACCTGCGTCGCACTTCTGCTGTTGATAGAACCACTACTGTTAGCGCTGCAATTACATGAGTACTGTCGCAGTGTGTCAACCTACTCCGCAGTCCACTGTTCGACATTTGGAAGAAAACTGTCGTCGTCACGGGAGAGAGAACCAATACCACGTTCACTCCTTTGATTCTTCGGTAAGAACTATACATTCATGAGGCACGTCATTATCATCACTCGACTGGGCAACAGTTAACAAGTGGGATAGCATAAACATTCCAAAACGGTGATTAAGCTGCACCGTGTCATTGTTGAGAGATTTTAAGTAACGCCAAACAGGGAGAATCTCAGCCAATCAGGCCGACAGAAATGGGTCGGAGGGGACGTCGGCTGTTCCAGGACACAAGTAGGAGCGCAAAAAGTTAACGGGGGCAGGGGCAAAACGTGGTATTGCCTTCTGTATTGGTTTGCCTTTTATCAGTTCTTGGTTCTATTCTAGTTAAACATAGTTGTTCGCTATCATCCGATTGAATATGTGCAAGTATAATAGCCTGAAGTTAAAAGGTGAAAGCAATAAGAAGTGGTACACTATACGAACCACGGAGGAACGTGGTTGTTGTATGCAACAAGGTCGGACTGCTGTTCATTCGCTGTCTTCTCTCCTTATTCGTTGATATGTGAGCGGAAGAGGGAACAGCAAAGTTCGCACGAATGTTAGTCAGAGTGATAATAAACCGGTAAACAGGACGTGTTCTTGTGTGTGGCTCAAAGGGGTAGGTCAGAGTGTAATGGGTGCCAGAAAAGTATATTGGGGCCTGAATGTGGTACAAGATGCAATCTGTGTCCAACAACACGCCCTATAGACCTAATCCTGGAATTGAATGTGGTAAACACGGGTGATGGTCGTCGCAAGATCATGCTGTTTAGTTTTAAGATCTCATTTTCGAAGTACCAGGAATATGAAAGGCACAGATTAAAGTATGATTGGGAGTAAAGACCGGAGAAACATAGACGAATGTGATCGACTGTCGATTTGAAATTGTATGAGCCTCAAAGTGTCGGACGAGAGTTGCTGTGGCTATACAATGCACAGGAGAGCGTGAGCAGTTCATCGAAGATTAGTGGTAAGTCCCCAGTACTTGATCCAGACAACAGCACAGAGACAGCCGTCACTGATGCTGAAGGAAAGCTGATCGTGAACGGGTAAACCTGCAATCCGAATATATGATTAGATTCAATGTGAATCTCGAGTATATTTCGAATTTCCGCCTATTAAAGTTCTATTCAGTTGTTGAGTTATATTTTCTGATTTCGTTTCGAGTCCTAGTTCTGGGTTGGACAATTACTGTGCTGATTCCGATACGTAAACGAATTACTAGTCCGAGCGCTAACTACAAGAACGATTACGTTGGTTGGGGCATGTTTTACGCATGTCACCAGATAGGTTGCCACGGTGAGCGATGTTCGTCGAGGCAGGTAGTCGGTGGAAGAAAGTCAACGGTGGTCAAGCTAAGACCTGCTATGAGGGTGTGAAAAGGCAAACCAGGAGACTAGGTCACATATGTCCCGTTTGGCTCCCTGGCTGGAGACCTCGAGATGATCATACCCGATGGTTAGAGACACTGAGTGATATGGCTGGGTGTCGTAAACAGTGGCGTTCTTGGATCTTCTCAATTTCTTCGCAAACTTAAACCACTGAACTTTTCCATTTTCCTTTCGACTCCACCTTCACCTTTCCTGTCTTCTCCTATTCTTTACACAAATGAGCAGCCAAAAGACAGCAACCAAAACTGGCGCACGAAAGGGCAAGATAAATGGTTGTACAAACTGAATTGAGATGAGTCTCGAGTCATAAGAAAGATGTTCATAAGCTCGACACGAAATCTATTCAGATCACATAAAGTGGCGCTAAAACGATAGCATACTTGGCAGCCTGTGAAAACCTGATTGAAAAATATGTCAGTACTACTATAACTTTCACCATTCATATCGCTATTAATACGATTCCCATGATGAATGTGGCTGCGACTACCACTGCTAAAACCACCACCGTTGATGACAGTCGAAGTGTTGTGAAAGATCTGGAAAACTTGAAAAAACAAACAGTTTCTCATTTTTTTAAAGTGTACATCCTTCCACAAACCGTCACCTGTGTACACGCGCACTTGTGATCTGCCACGGCACCGGTTGTTGTAAGCTTATTTTCTGTTTTGNTTTGACCGTCGACCAGTCAGTCGATTTGTGTTTTTTGTTTCTAATCACAGTTGCGCGCTAGACTGAACAACAAAAACTCGGTTGTGCTCATTTCACGTTTCCGGCTCAGTCTGTGGATAGCAGAATCAAAGTTCTCTTCCGTGGCTCTCAAACGATAGACATCGTAAACATTAATACTGTTTTCCTATGGCGATTTTCGGTTAGTGGTTTGAAATATGGCCGGTTTAGGTCATTATTGTGAACTGGGCTAGTTTTTTTGGACTCACGACAATTGTGTGTGTGTGTGTGTGCAAAACCAAAAATAGTATGATATTGGTTAACTTTTTTCGTTATTTTCTGGTTCCCAAAATTCCATCTCAAACGTCGATAACATGACGCAATCGAATAACAAATAAAGCCGTTTCTCTTCGACTTTCTCGCTCTGTCCGTCCATAAATAAACCACACTTTAGTGTTATATCACTGCGTGTGCATTTTGAGCTGACCTCAGACCGTTGACAATCGTATCGATAATGCTACACGATTGACTACGGATTTTTTATCGATCGGTAAGAAGAAAGTGCCCCGCCCAGTGCATGTATCCATACGTTTGTTTGTGAGTGTGAGTGTGTGTGTGTGTGCTTGCTTGCTTGCTTGCTCATGGTTGACTACGTGCCAAGTACAACAACCCCGCGGTGGCAGAGCGAAAACGTGGTGTTCGAGACTCACTCGAACCGGACTGCGTGACTATTGTTTGTTTGTTGTATAAGAGAGATATCATTTTCAGATCTTTGCGCGTGTCTTAATCTGCTCTGCTGTACAGTTCATCATTCTGTGAAGAAAAGTATTAGTCTACCTGTTCGTTTGGACGGATAATTTGTATTTGTCGCCAAATTCTGAATATTAGTGCGCGGGAGGGGGGGGGGAGATGAGAGGGGAGCGGTAGCGTTCACAAAGAAACTTCTTTTTACTCGATCGTATCAGACAGTTGCTCAGTGGGAATAAAACAGGCCAACTGTTCAGTTTGTGGTAACAACAGAAGTGAGCATGAGCAACAGACAAGCATATGAAGAGGTAAGCAATGATCAATGACAGAATCATTAGAGGGAGCGTAAAAGAGGTCAAACTTACCTCATTTCATGGTAGAGGTGAGGAAAAAAGTACCGTGAGCAAAGTATATATGATCTTTGTCAGTGGGTACGCAAAGTAGACTACAATTGAACTCGAGTGATTTAAAATTTTCAATATGAGGTGACAGAAGCAGGTGAGTGACAAGTCCCTGTGGTTAACTACTCAGGCTTTCAGGCTCATGTATCAATAATGTACGGATCAATTTCTTCACAGCACATGCTGTTTGGAAAAAGGGAATCTGGATTGCCTCGTAAATGGATTAACCACGCATGGTTCAATTTCATTGAGTTTCTTAGTGTTGTATGGAAAACTTTAAAAGTGGGGAGTGAGTTGGACACAGTAACGACATGTCTAAGGGCACCGCCCCAGATGCACTTCACAGTTCCTTTACGCAGAGCCACAGGACAGTGTTCAGCAAGAGGTTTATTCAATCTTCTGGTTGTTTTATCAGTTGCCCATCCTTCACTACTGCTATAAGTGAATATTCACAGACAGGATGAATAATTCAGATGCTGAAACATTAGGCGTGCTTGCAGGAGGGCTCTCGACTTGGCCCAGTACATATCTACTCACCATTGTTAACTGCATTATCTACCTCGAGTGGAGCGTTTATGTAAACCGTATCTTCCGAGTAACCATCGACAGTTTGGTTTTATTTGATTTCTTTTTTGTAACATTTGATAAACAGATAAACGGATATGGCGTGTACCGTTAAACTGGTCCGCGCTAAACCCGTTCTCATAGATTTGGTCGCCCGAAATGTAAGTGTATTCACTCCGTATCCATCGTGCACGGGTGCATGGAACTAGTGGTGGAGATTCCGGACAAACGGAACTACACTTCGGCTGTGACATTCTTTGTGCAACTTATACTTCGAAACAGTTTATAACTTAATAAGTATTGGCCTAAACAACATGAAGTGATACTGCTGTGACACTCCCGTTGAAAGTCTGTCTGACACATTTGAATCTGGTTTTGGGAACCGTTGGCTTCACAGTCGAATTCACTGTCTATATAGCACGACTCGTACCCAGATATATAAACACTGAACTGAATATGTTGTCCGTAGACGGTAGTCTGATAGCATAGTGAAAACTGCGCTATGTTCTTGTTGGAGGAAAACTGAGTTTTCTGCTCTGCACACGGAATGCCTAACAGGAGCGAAAAGCTATTCGAAGAAGGTTGCTCAGCGTGTGCATATGTGAAATAAATTTTGATCAGATCCCATTGGCTAGGTATTGGCTGCACAGAACGCAGATGAATACCCTGAATTAAGCTGCTATCAAGGATCTGACTTAAAATGACCGTTTTTCCTGGTCTCGATTGCATTAACGTCCTCTAGATGGAAACGGGCTTACGTAAGCACGCATCATAAAACTTTCGGATCCTTTACGATGACTGTTCTTCCTCCTTCATTGAAGCATTATCGAACGACCTCCTATGATGAGATCACTAAAACAGGGATAAACACGCAAAAGACTCAAGTTTTCTTCTTTGCGTCCATCATCAAAGGGGTTTATGTATGTATGTACGCTCGGAGTTCTCCATTTGACCTTAAGAGGTCTACAAACAATCCAAGTGGTATTAAAACTACTTTAGTGTTAATTGATACTAGGTTGGTTGGGCAACAAGGGAAGTGGTTTCTATCCCTCACCTTCCTGAAATATTCTAATTCATAATCATCTCCTCCTTCATGTAAAGGCGCAAAATTCCAATGATTCTCAACCCAGAAACGTTTAAAAAAGATCCGATTAAAACAAACATGATAATGTTCTGAAAATCAAAACTACATTGACTAGAATTCCAAACCAAACATTTTAAAATCTGAGAATTTGAACCAGTCCCTTCCAATCCCTGCCTACCGGCAAATACTCTACTAACTGCACCGTTGACATTTATGTATTCATCGACCTAGCATATATTTAAGTGAAATTTCGATGACGGAAAAATGCTTTGCAGTATCGGAATCAAGTCCGACTTGGAGTGCATGGAAAAAAACGATGCGGCATGTAAAATGCTATGCTCAAGTGTTTGATATTCGATAAAACAGCGTTGTGGGGAGAGTTGATAATCGCTCGACGTTTCGGTTTCCCTGGTTTCCTTTTCTCAAGACACGTTTACAATCAAACAAATCCTAGATAATAGTAGTTTTGAGCTTTTGGAAGTTAATTAGTGTGTGTTTATGCAAGTATGATTATTCGTGTGATGATTTGAACTGTATGGCTAAATGATTAGACTCCATTCATTTCATATCTGTAGTAATATTGGCCGATTCATTTGGGAGAAGAAAGATGTGGTGATTGGCTGCCTTTCGTGCAATTAAGTCAACTCATTCCTGGGTGTGTTTATCTGTCGCCGCTCACAGTTCTGTCCGTTCTCCTCAGGATTTCTGTCCTGTTGTTTCGTTTGAGGCATGTCGAGTGAGTACCACGTGCTGAAGCCTCAACATGAATGAGCTCCGTAAGTATGTAGGATATCCACACTGGAAGACCTTGGCATTATGGTTAACTGATGCTGTGACCCTGAACGTGAGCGGCAATTGCCGAATCACACTCTAAGGTCAGCGTTTTTTTCCTAGTTATTTCACAGTTATCTCTTGTAACTCTTTGAGATATCGCGCTCTTTTGTTGTGTGCACATTTGTGCAGTGCGTCGGACAGAACAAAAATCCGCATTCTTCAGAAAGCTATAGATTCATGTTTGGTAACATCACCACCCTCATGAGTATCCGGGACACGCTGTCCAGTATCCTCCTATCCGAACAACTGTGGTGTGTATCTGATGGTTTTTCGGAAGGTTGATTTCCGGGCCTTGTCTATGTGCGAATTGTTACAGTCAATAAGTGTCTCCTTTGTTGTTGATTTAGTTTCAATCGATCTGAATAAACGTAAAAAGCCTGTGGAATTTTGTTACAACAAGTTCTACTTATATCCGACTGATTCGCCTGAAAGGTGTTTTTAAAGGATGATAAACTGTCGACCAATCACCACGATTGTTATTCTAGATGGATACGTTTGTTTGTTTTAAAAGTGTATTCGTCAAATAAAACTGATCACAACTGGTCCCCGATATGGAAAGCTACCCGGGATAGTCCATGTGATCAGCAATGCATCAGATTACCACTCCTACCCCCGTGTCCGGGGTTCGAATCCCAATAGATTCCGTGGATATGTACCAGTGAATTATCCTGAAAAGGATGAAATAACTGTCAGCGCTTTTCATTGGCGAGTAACATTTTGAGTTTGCTTGATAAACACGCTCTGATAAACAATGGCTGGTGTCAAATCTGGCCTCCTTGAATGATTGCTCTCATTTTACATGATTTACAATTAGTCGAATTGAATAGGTGACAGAGAAAAATGTCTGTCTAGGTGTGTGCTGATTGGCCGAAGGACTGTAGTTTTGGATAACACACTCGAGTGCTCCTCTTTCTGAATAGCGAAGCCCAAAACAGGTTTGCACAATGTATCCTGGATCATTTCGCTCCATCTGTACACTTGTGTACTGCAGTTTATGTGATCATTAATATATAGTCAGTAAATAACAGAATCATAGGCGGAGAAAGATTGCGGTCAAAATTACCCACCAAACACATTTGTTCCCAAGGTAGCGCCAGAGTGATAAGCCATTCACGCTGTTTACACAGATTGGGATGGTAATTTTGAATGGCTAGTGCCCCGGCTTGATTCAGAACAGCTCCTTTTTCTCTCTGTGTACACAGTTCGCTTGATAGAATACAAACACCTGACTCATTGTTGCTATTTTAACATAGCTAAGAAAATAAACTACCGTTCAGCAAGATAATATAAAAGTGCCGCGAACAAATTGTTCCACTGACAACGAAGTGAATCCTTTAGAATGGTAGGCAGGAAAAAAACTATCGTATGATTCTATTACTACCAACCCGACACTTGTACCTCCCCTCACCACTTGTAGGTTTTGTGTGGAATATTCTACAATAGTTGCGGGCAAATCGTCCCGGGCACAAATTCTATAGTGTTACGACACTGGCATCCCCTTCCGGTCATCTACTTCAGTTTGTCGAATGTACCGCTATTCGACAACTTAAGGCCAATCAGTATAACCTGGATTCGATCTGACCCTGATGTGGTAGACCCTGAATCCCTGACTGAAGTGAACTTTGGCCGTTCCTTGTCTTATTCACTTCTGTTACTGGTCTAACTGACGTGATCAAGTGACCGACCGATTCTCTGTCACCTACTTATCTTTTTGGTTAAAGTTCATTGCTACTGTAGGTGTGCAGTCAGCTGATTGGCTACATCTGGCATGTATCGGTATTTAGGTGCTTCCAACTAAATGTTTACTTTGGTTCATTGTGTTGAAGTACAGATATGAGCCAGCCGGAGCGCTTGTTTTAACATTAAATAGTCTGAACCTGATTGATCTATAATTCTGCTGACTGTACTTACTTGTTCCCCATTTTTTGTCTATCTCTAAAGTTTCTGTCACATTTTATTTCAAAATGCCTAAAATGAACCAAACAGCACAATTACAGAGTATGAAGCGCAGTCCACTTTCCATGAACTGTTTGCTGTCCGGGGACTTTAAAAAATCAATAAAACCCGCCAAACAATCGCAGCTTCCAAAACTTCACTAAACTCAAGGTGGTATAGTGTGAATTCGTCTCGTCCAAAGGATGGGGGACAGGTTTATCTGACTGCCGAAAACTCAACATACGCCGAAACTTGGGTTCCATAAACTTATTCAGCCCAGCATCTATTCACTTGGATTTATTTCTGCTAAACGGGTTCGGTCTGCCAGCAAAACGTATTCCGCATTTTGCGGTGGTTAGGTCACCAACTTATGACCTGGCTGTCCCGGGTTCAAGCCGTTGCATCGCCGCCCGTCTTCCCAGGCAGCCTTTGTATGCACGCGCTCTCTCCTCACCCCACCCCCGTTCGTGAATGTTGACGGTACATTTGTATATTCAATAAATAAAAAGGAAGTAAAAAGACATTTACATTTACATTTGCTAACGTAGACTTCATGCTACGAAAAGCAGTTAAAACATTCACCGTCAATCTTTGCCCTGGATTTATTTACTCTTCTTTTGTACTAAAGATTTTGACGACAAACTTTGCTGAATAAACAACGAGTTTGAAGTCAATTTTGTGTGTGAACAATTTATGCCCAATCATCCGTGTGGTGGCGGCGCAGTGGTTTAGTCACTGTGACAGGCGTGCTTTTGACGCTACAGTTCGAGGTTCCAGCCCTGCTACTGCCACCCAACTCTGGTGGTAATCAGCTTTGCTGTCGTCCCATTCAATACCACACCTAACNAGGGCCTAATGTAGTTCGCCACTCCTAGTCCCGGGGCTTAGGTTCCCGGTTTCCATCACTGGATAGCAGGGGCTTTCACCGTCTGTGCTGTTCATCACATGAAACTGTGCTAGCAAAAACAAAAAATGCACTATTATAGTAGAGTAAAACGTAAGAGAGGGAAATGTCTACACCGTTCCCAAGTCAAACACTCGTGTTCCGATTGCTCTGATCTACGACTTTCCTTCGCACCCAATCCTTGCCTTCCCACCTCAGGTTTGGATCCTCACGGGCGACAAAGAAGAGACCGCGGTGAATATCAGCTACTCGGCCGGGCATTTCTATCATGGCATGAATGAGGCTCGCATCACCAAGCAGGAAACCCTGTACCAGTGTTCGAACGAAATCGATCGCCAAATCGAACGAATTCGCGAATCGAAATCGATCGATCCGGAATCTCCTTTTGGTGTGGTTATTGATGGACAGTCATTGAATTTCGCTTTGGAAGTGAGTCTTGTTCGCGTACGACACTGTACGATCAATCAGACCGGCGTGTGGTGGTTGCTCGAAGAGGACCGGATCGCGTTCTTTACTGAACACCACAATCACATTTCTTCCCGATTGAAAATCCATTCAGAAGCTAGTGGATTACATAAACCAATCCTCAGTCGTAGGGTGACATATTCAGGATTTATCTCAATCACATAGTTCATTTGTTTTTAAAAGCTACCAAAATCAGTGTTAAAAACAATTTCTTTAATTTTTTCTGTTTTTACTGCCAAAAAGGTATGTTCAAAATGTTTGTCCCACAGTCCTCGTGATTGGAATTTCTGTTTGAAAAATCGATAAATCAAACCTGATAATAGCGTGTTTGGATCCAGATCGATCACGAGGAAGCTATCCTCGTTTGACTCTCTCTCTCTGTCTCACTAGTAGAATTGAGAATTTTGTATTTTCTGTCTTTGAATCCCCTACCATGTTGCTGATTTGATTCGTATTTCATTGCAATAGCGTCGCTAAGTAGGACGCAGTTGACCTAAGCCGATAATGAGTCTACCCTTTTGTGGATGCGTTCGACACGGATTTGCTTTCACAGAAGTCCCAGAATCGCATTGTATATATATTCAAAAAGATCTGGATCATGTGATCGTTACTATAAATAACTTTCAAAGAAGCATAACTGTCTGTTCCACTGTGCGCTCTCCTCCCTGTCATGATACTCAGCGTTACCAAATGAGACACAAAGCTCTCTGCCTCATCTTGAAGGTGTTTTGTGCTATCATACATGGTATAACCTGAAGATAGATTCTTCGGTTTCCGTGGTGCATGCATTTTTTCCACGCACATGAGTGAACGATGTCGATCTGAAATCAACCAGAAAATTTTATCTTGGTGGGAGGCGTGGGTGGAAGATAACCAATGGTGTCATGCTCACAAGCCTACAAGACTCTGTTTGAAGAAACATTAAGCTGGCTTGTTAATATTTTGGCTCTCATGTTTTTCATATGTATTTCTGCGTGGTGGGAACATCTAAAATGTTAGCAGAAAAGGAAATAAAATAGCGGAAATCTTATATGACAGGAAGCAAAACTCATTGCGCATAATGATAAGCGGATTGGAAACTTGAAACGGTCCACAAATATTATGTAACCAGTTTCCTTTAACATTTTCATGAGAGCGAGAAGCGTCGTGAACACAGTAGGATATGTTGAATTCAACTATTTCGTGATAATCTCATCAACAGCAATCACCAAAAGACTCCGTACGAGATGCGTGCAATGGTTCTCGAAAGTGATTCTCTTGGTTAGATCCTGTTGTATTCTATGAACGACCACCTAATCTTGTTCCCTTACCATCAGTAATCAATCAATCGATTCTCCCGTGGTCTATAGATCTTTTTAAATATCAGGCCCATCGTCCAGTATTCGATTGAAGACTCACTCTCATTCGCAAGAACGCATGTTCAGATAAATTCCACATCCCTAAAATATTCCCAATTAACAGGTGACCTCGGAATTGTGACGTTTCCTATCAGGCATCCACAATAATCAGGGGATGAATATTTTTGCTTCAGAAGGGCCTGACATCGGAGGATATTATTTTAATGAAATTTTCGCAAAAAAGCGAATGGGCTCTGATCAAACCAGGTCTAACTTTATATCCCCTCTGAAAGCCTTGAGGCAACCCTCAACTATGTTTATTCACAATTCTTCTCCGGCAGCGTACGTTTAGACCAAACTGACAGTTTTCTTGCTTAAAAGTCACTGAACTGCGACGAATGAGACATTCGTCGCAGTTCGGTCCTTCACTTTTGGGCCTCGTGATTTCGCGTCACGCGGTAGAACAACTGGCAAAAAGGTAACTTAACATTTGTCCTGCGTCTCTTAGCAGTGGTTCTTGTTCGGATAACCAACGTCGGAATCCTGTCACTCTCGGTAACACTAGACAAACGAGCTGAGTCCGATTTAGGATACCTGTGATCAAAAAATCCTCGGCGAGGTGGAATGTGACTCGCGAAAACAACTAGTTCCCAATGAGGAAATGGAGGCAACGGTTTGATCCAAAGACCGAAATGGGAGTTTATCGTACTACTAGGGCGAATAAGCTCCTATGAAGCCGCCTGCAATCATGAACATCAGTGGTGTGAAGGCCAGAGGTGTTCTCTCTTTCGAGAGAGAGAAAAGCCGGATGATTTCGGGGACATCTCTTAAACCAAAGAGCTATTAATTTGAGTGGTAAGCATGAAACCGATTAGAAATTCGAAGGTGTTCGCCAAAGTGAAGTAGTAAGAGTAATGCTCAATTAAGATCACCAGCAACGCTTCTCCGTTGGGCGTGTATTTGAACCAAGTTGTCAGTTGTTCTGCTTGTCAAAGGTGGTTCATCTCATCAGTTTATTTCCACACTGGTCGGTCAAATTGCCTGCATGTGTTGTCTAATGCACTTTATCTNACTTTATCTGGGACACGCATTGAGGTGGCCGTCAAAACGGATAGCGGAATTCGATCTGGCCTGTTTCTGTAAGGGTTCACGAGGGGAATACCAACCATGTCAGTATGTGATAAGGCCGTACCGACAAACCCCCAAGGCACCACATTAAACAGTTGCGTATAAGGTTTGTTCACACAGTGATCTGAATCTTGAACTTCAGCCTGAATAGGCAACGTGATGTAATGCAACCACCACTGACGTTCCCAGTGCCAGGAAAAATGTTTTTTGCGCCAATTACTGCCTCCTCGTCTCCAATCTCACATTGCCCTTCACCGTTCCCCTTTGTTCGCACTTGCTTTCAGCCATCCCCGATTTCCATTGAGCACTCTATCTTCTGTTGACTGGAAATCGTGCACCCACCCATCGACAGTGAATGACAGCAAGCTATTAATCCTTCTGATTGACCAATATTGGATGCGAAATAGGATATAGCAATTTTCTGTAATAATATTTTGTATTCAACTTTGAATCTTCGGCACTGATACAATATGTCACTTCTGCAAAACGCCACTCTGATCAAAAGCAGGGTTTGGATACCAGTATTCTAATGTTCTCTCACTTGTTTCCTCCCGCTTTGCAGCTTCCGTTACGTAAGAAATTCACCGAATGCTGTTTGAGCGCAACCACTGTGCTCTGTTGTCGATTGACCCCGATCCAAAAAGCCGAGGTGGTCAGACTGATCAAGGAGAGCCGTTCTCCACCTCCGGTCACTGCAGCAATTGGGGACGGGGCAAACGATGTGTCCATGATCCTCGAGGCTCATGTGAGCTTTGGTCTGTTTGGCAAAGAAGGCCGTCAAGCCGTGCGAGCGGCGGACTACGCGTTTGGTCGGTTCCAATTCCTGAAAACGGCCATTCTTTTTCACGGGCACACCTACTACATCCGTGTAGCTATGCTTGTATTGTATTTTTTCTACAAGAATCTGGTTTTCACCCTCCCTCAAATGTTATTTGGATTTTTTTGTGTCTATTCAGCTCAAACTATCTATCCGGAATTTTATTTAGTCTTTTTCAACATAACCATGACCTCTTTACCCATTTTCCTTTATGGTGTATTCGAGAAACCCGTTCCCCGGTCCACTCTTTTAGCCTTTCCTGCCCTTTATCGATCGATTGTGCGAAATCGTGGACTATCCCGGCTGAATTTTCTCATGTGGATCTGTTTAGCTGTGTGGCATGCATTTGTGATATTTTTCGGCGCCTATTTTGTCGCGTTCCAAGGACAGGCGAGTGGTGGGAGTAGTACACAAACCAATTACGGCGGGTCGGCAGTAGGAGAAATTGTGTGTTTTGGCAATCTGGTTCTGATGAGCATTTTTCTCGTGGTCAATTTGCGTCTGATTTTCTTCAGTCACTTTATCAACTGGGTCGTCGGCTTGGGATTCGCGCTCACATTCATTCTGAATTGGGCCATGTTCTTGTTCCTGAATTATTACCTGTTCCCGTTGGAGACGGGCGCGCAACTGTTTGGCACGTACACCGTGCTCTGGGGCGGTTCTGGTGCGGGGACCGGTTGGTTCGCGTTGCTTGTGTTCATGTTCCTGGCCCTATTGCCCGATATGGTTATCCGCGGTCTCTCCGACCAGGGATGGGAATGGCGTTTGGAACAAATGGCGCAGGAGGAGAAGGAACGCGCTCTGGCGGATGAAATGGATCGGAGAGAGGCAAAACAGCGCTTGGCGAAGAAAGCCAACCAGACAGATGGTAACGCGTACAAACAGAGCGGGTCCATTCGTGAGGAGACTAATAACACCAACCAGGTATGATCAATCACTCATCTAACTGATGATTGTTGCATTGCTAATAATCGGACTTCACTGTCCAGTCGTTTTTGCAGTCCACGCGTTGGTGCTGTTTTCTTATCCAACTGATTCTCACCGGTACCACAGTCGTCGGAATAGACGTAAACCTTTCCACCCCCGGGATCAAGCATTTACTGGAATTATCCTGTGACTTAGGTAGACGTGAAAAACCTAATATTTTGTGAAGAAAAATACTTTTTTAAAGTGTTCCGTTCAACTGTTTTACCTCTTTCTAAATTAAATTTCTGATACACAAGTACGATCGATCATATGTGACCGTACACTGTTCCGGGCTATACAGATAGTTACTTATTTCTCGTTCGGTCAAATAAGTGGCCCGCAAGCCCAACTGATTCTTTCGCTTTCAACATTCGTCCTTATTTAGAGAAATGATTTAACTGTGAAGAATAATTATTCTCTTATGCTGCTGTGAGTCACGTTCTCCGCCGTCCATTCTTCCTTTACTTTCGTACAACGTGGATTGAGCTTGACATTTGAGGCTAGATCGGACTAATCATTTTGCACTCGTAAACGGGTTCATTATGCGTGTGTGTTGTGTGCGCAATGCTTGAGTGACTACGCAATCTAGTTTTACACTTGTTGAATACAGTCAGTGCCCGTGTATAATCAAATCGGCAGTGAAATAATTTCGATTGGAGTTAATAAAGGGATAGAACGTTGCTTGTTTCTGTTCGATAACGTAGAATGTCGTAAGAGAGCAAAAACGACCTCTAGGACCTGGATTAGCCTCCCTGTGAGCTGTCTGATAGGATGGAAACTGAGAGCATAAAATGTGAAAGGTTCAGAGCACTCTCCTAAGCTAAGTGGTGAAAATACATCCCAGATCTCTAACGCGAGTGCAACTCCAGCTTAGCCCTTCCTCAATGTACAATTGAATGGACTGTCTGAATTATCGTTAATTCAAAGTAACAATAAGTTACCCGACCACCATAATACTCATAACAACTGTGAGTTTGAGTTTTGATTCGACCACGCACGCGTGTCTGTGTGCGCTGTTAACTGAGGGCTGCTCAAGTGAGATATGGATGAATCGGTCATCAATTTATTGATTGATGTAACTGCTTTAGATCATTTTGAACGTTTATTGGGATATGCCAAGCAAGTAGGTCAGGAGTGATCGTGCAACGGGACCCATTGATCATTAACTGCTCGATAGACAAAAGTTAAGCGATTGTGCGGAAATTCAAACGCATATGATCACCGGGCCAATCTCGTAATTTAATCACCTATGACTGATATTTTCGAAATTTTCAATTTTGGCATTTTGAGATGAACCAAATCGGCCGGAGGTATCACTGATTAGGCATCTGTCGGTTGTTCTGTCCGTCCGCGTTATGCTGACAGCCAACCCGAGAAGACCGAATTCCACGTGTCCCATTCATTTGATGTTCTGAGCACAATAAGTGTGTTCTTTAGTTTTCAATCGAAAGAAATGGGCAGCCTACCTATTCCGATCTGTCAGTTTAAACAGGTGGATTGAACTCGAGTGCTCCTGTGCGCTCTTGGTTGACTCTGCGAAAACGGGAACTCAGGGATTTCTCTGCGCCATTTGCACAAACCAATCAGCCTGGTGCTGTGCTCACTAGGTGTTTTCGCACACAGGCAAATCAATCACTCTGTGCAGACTTGACACATAAAGGTTTTGTAGAAGTGAAACAACGTAAGCATATTACTAGCCGGTTCATTTCATTTTCCATGTGTTTGGCACCTGTGATGGCTCTATTCGTTGCAAGAGTTGGAACTCTAAGAACTGCTTGTAACTCGTTGATGACTGACAATCTCAGTCTACTCAACAGGTATCTAAGTTACCCTAAAGTTTTGTGGCGCGATTGGATATCGACCAGTCCTGTCAATGACCTTCAAAATGTCGATTGAATCGGATTAAACCGCGAAAAGTCTTACTTAGCATCCGTCCTCGGATTGTGGAGAATCAACTGAGCAATATCTGTGACTTTTCGATCTGTGCTGAAATAAATAAGGCCAGTATCGTCATGTGCTATTCACATACCGAATTCAACCGTGCATTATGACCGTCAACTAACAATTCATAAGAGAGGGGTAGTCTGTGGGCATTCTGGATAATCCGAACTGTGGTGCCGGTTTCAGCAATGATGGAAGATTGGCAGTGAAATAAATCCAATCCCTCAAAACATTTACGGTTCAACCTGTTTCTGATGTGTCTAATATCCGTAAAGTGATCCCCCGGAAGTCAATTAAATGCAGAGCAGTGATACAGCTAGCCGCGGAGACTGTTTGTTCTATGAATAACGATTTAGGGAATCTATACTCAGACTAAGCGAGGGTCAACTTACAGAATTGTTCCAGACGGAGAGAAAGGACTTTG
>UZAN01042781.1:16686-34990 GCA_900618425.1 Echinostoma caproni | reverse complement strand
ATTGTTTGGCAGAAACAGAGTGCCTCATGCAATGAAGAATTGAGCTCGACTCAAAGAAAGAATTGCCAAGAGACGTATCTCTTGATTTGATTGAAATACTCATACTGTCAACGTATCGTATGAAATATTTTCTCTCAACAGTGGCGTATTCTTTACTCTTCTTTGCATAGAGGCTGAGCTTTTCTACTTTACTACCGCTGTCTCCTTGGAAAGGATAAGCCTCTGATTTCCGCCGTAGAAGAAATATACATAAAGTTACTTGGAGTTTGGTTCGAGAGACGTCCCCAGCGTCACTTGGTGTTTTTTCAGTTTTGAGGGCACACCTCTAGCCTTTTCACAACCAAGTGTGAACTGCAAGGCAGCCTCGGAAGTGAGAGGGTCAATGAATTTAGTTTTAAAAGGTCAGTTACATCCACCTTGGTCGCGACACCATCAATGGTTTTATGCGGCTTTTAAACAGGAACGAGGTAACCAGTTAGAAATCCACCGCTGTTTGTTTGCGGTATACCACAATTCATTCACAGCTAACCTTCTTCGGTGAAGGTGTCCCCCTATCCACAACCCAGGGACGCGCCTGGTAACATTTAGCTCTGTTTAACTCGTGGGTATCCATCATAGATAGAATATGAGCAACATTACTCGGGTGAAAATCCATGACAGGTAACGATCGTTTCAGAATCATCGCGGTCCACGTACGCATTGTATGATGCAATCATCGCGTGCCCGAGATAAAATAGGTATTGTTGCATTAGAAACTGCGAGTACCTCGATAGCTTGTATCCTAGTATCAGTCACGAAACTCATGAGGGTTATCAGTTCTCGTGTGCGGTAAATTCTTTCTTAGTGTGAGATCAATAGATCTGCATCACAGTGTGTTGGGTGCTTTTGTAAATATAACTTAGCGTCTAGACAAAACACTCTCATATGGTTCGCGTAAGCCTAACCTGTTGTAGAAAATCTGCATCATGTGTAGTGACCAAGACGTGTTAGTTAGGAACGATATACATGGATTTGCAGCACCTAAAGGGTATAGAAATGCTTATCATTTTGTGATCTGTGGTAAACATTAGACGAGAATAAATTTATCTTATAAGGATAATTGATGTGGAAAATAATGCTGTCTACAAGCAGTTACAGACTCATTCGAACATAATAGTTTTAATCATGCAAACTCTTTCGTGTAGTTCACCGTAAAGGAGAGAGAGCATCGAGAAATTATTATTGTTCTGTTTATTGTACTAACAATAGCAAAAGTTAAAATGATAATTAAATCCCAAAAATTTTCAAAAGGTGTGTAAAAACTTGTTTTTTATGAACTAAAATAGGTGATGAAAAGGTTACCTTAGATTTACGATATATTTTTTATTCAAAGTCAAAGTCAAAGCTTGATTATGGGAATAGCTTACAAGCTCGTGCTTCTCTTGTCCCAAAGGATATTTACACAGATGAATCGTTACACATCCAAAAAAGGAGTTCCGGGTAGGAGATTATAGAGAATGTAGGCTACAGTGAATTTCCGTTTGCTTTTAGTGGTGTACGAATGTGAGGTGTGCCAAGGTTTCGTCGAGTCTCTGCATGAAAGATTCAATAATGGGTGCACAAACGACATGAGATGGAAGGGTGTTCCAAGATCTGCATACTCTGACAGCAAAAGACTGTCACCGGCAATCCAGTCACTAAATTCTCCGAGCGGTATTAAAGAGCCGCGACTATAGATAGTCAGCCCATGTCAAAGCATTTTAAATTATTTCTCTGAGGGATTGGAAACACAACTGGGGAACAATAAAGTAAAACGGGGAGAAGAAATTGATTAATAAATAAAATTGGAAATTATCGTTGGTTGAAATCGAAACTGGCAAATTTTACGGATATGGGAGGAAAGTTGTCCAAGCTTACTGACGATGTGTTGAATGTGAGAGGTACAGTGAAAAGTAGCAGGTATTTCATACAGATTACACGAGAAAATGGTTCAAAACCCCATCCATCGATACCGGTTCAGATTTGAAGGAAGAACGTGTTAATGTAAACAGACATTCAAAACATTTTTGGATGGGTTAAGAGATAGGCCAAATGTGATGGAAAACGTTTGAGCGTTATTCAAATTGTCCAAAAACAAAAATTGTGAATCATCAGAAGAGTCGGAGATGGCCTGACACAAAACCACATCATCAGCATATTTGAGGAGAGAAATATGGGCACTACCAGACAAGTCACTAATATAAGTGGCAATTTAGTACGGGGAAAGAACTACACTTTGAAGTATCCCAAAATTGTTCAACAATGATTTGATCTGCTTCATTGAGTTCTCCCGGAGAAGTAAACGGCAAATCAAGCTAATAATTGTCTAGGAAAGACCGAAGGGCCCCCAGTTTCCGAAGAGGTAAAAGGGAACGGGGAATAGAATCAAAAGCATACGATTAGTCCAGAAGTACACAACGAACAGATTTCGTAAGGTCATTTAAGGATTTGGTAGTTGAATGTTCAAATTCTGTTCTGCGGAATGTGACGGAACACTCTCCGCGTTTCTCAGACCTGTATAAAAATTGAACAATCTTGAGCCATAGATAGATAGAACATACATAAGTATTCAATCACAAACATCATCAGGTGCACAGATTATCCTGTTCTAATTCAAACGGTTGACCATCGTTGACGACAACTCCGTTCATCCAACCGACTGTCAGAGCGCTCACTGGGAAACGGGCATACTGACTACAAGTTTTCATGCCAATCTGAAGCGGTGTGGGGTGTGGGCGGATATCAATGTGCAAATTAGTTAAATTCAAACTATGCATGAACTTTTGTTGAAGTCGCAAATGGTGTCTGACGAAATCTCGGTCGTGTAATATAAAAACATGTTGTGTCCACCATTGAAATTGTTCAATCGAACAATAGCCGATCAAAGACGCAAATAGGTACTTCCATGTAAATCACATTTACAGCTTTTCCGCATCGGAAGAGAAAAGTCCAATAACCTGGAATGACACCTCTCATCAGGTGAGTTGTACACGTAAACGACATTGAAACGCACCGTTTCAAGTCATGTCAAAGAAATACTGGACAGAGCTCCTTGTGCGTGCATATTCAGCGATCGAACAGCCACTTCGTATCAAACAAGGTACCGTTTACTTCAAACGCTTACTGCTGAGCTACACGGTCACCTTGTGCGAATGATTCAATCAGTTTTAGAGTAGCATGCTTGGGTCAGCCCATTTGATTGTTAAGAGGGACTCTCGATGTTCTTGGGTGTAAGTTTCACTCCTTGGGAGATCGGTAATTCCCCACAATTTCATGCATTTACATGAGATGGAAATGTTTGAAGTCCCAACCCGAGGGTTCGCGGTCTGAGTCCTGAGATAGACTCAAAGCACACGCACTAATGACGAGTCCCAAACAGGACGAGACAACCGCCCAGTGCTCTTTGTCGGTTATCACAACCATTTCCATCGAATGTAAAAACATGAACTCGTGGGAAATTAACGATCTCCCAAGGAACTGTAACCCACACTCAAGACCATCAAGATTGCCTGGTGCTTCTTAACAATCGAATGGGCTAATCCAAGCTTGCTACTCTGAAAGGAGTAATTTAATTCAAGAAACCCAATGAAAAATAGAAGTAACAAAAACAGTACAACGATAAATAACCAGTTCAGAGTAATTTGTCGTTGTGCGTTACACATCTGGCGTCGGGGGTAGGATTTAGAGGTGGAACCCAGAAGCCCTTTTCGATATTGGAGTACAGGCATCCACGACGGACTATGTTCCACAGGGTATTTTTGTTGGTATTGTTCACGGGTCAAATTGTGTAAAGCTGCCGAGTGATATGGAACCCTATGTATGAATCATAATAGAATCTTCGTGGCGAGCCTTTGTGGACGCCCCAAAATCTTACGATCACGTTATAACCATGGATTCCAGGTTTGGATGGCATACACAATATGCGGCCGTATGTATGTTGACAGCAGACGTGGTAGTAAAGATGGTTCAAAACGACCAAAAACACTTTCAAGTAGACCGACATGTTTGAGTGTTGTGGAATAGTTCAGGTTTTCGTGGACCATAACACCCAAGTCCTTCTCTGATGATACATGCCGCAGTGTTTCGTTTCCGAGGAAATAAGGAAACCGAACATGGTGGCGTAGTCAAATCACCTTGCATTTGGAGACGTTTAATTGGAGTTCGTTCTCAATAGACCATTTGTGAGCTGCATTCAATGATTATTTGAGTTCCAGCGAACCCTCACTTTCTGTCACTATCTTCTTGAGTTTGACGTCGTCTGCAAACAATAATGTTTGTGGTCCTAGGACACTCGGTAGGTCGTTTATGAACAAGAGAAAAAGTCGAGAACCAAGAACAGAACCCTTGGGGACTCCGCGAGAAACGGTAATAGTGGCGGACAGTGAATTAGAGGCTCGAACAGACACGGGCCGTTGTTGGAGAAATGCTTTATGAACAAGAGAACAAGTTGAGGACCAAGCACAAAGTCCCCCGGGAACTCCGCGGGAACACACGCGTAGACATCGCCTACACTGTTGCACTGCCAATGCTCAACCAGATGAGCTACGAGACCATAAGGATAGTACTGATCCTTTCACATTTGCCCCACCCGTCCAACTTACATATGCATATGGTGTCCACAAGGTCCGGTAAGGAAATAATGAACAAGCTGACTGCCAAGAGTGGTTTCCCCAGAATTCATCGGGAACAAAACTTGCCAATCCCCGAGTGAATTCGAATTCCATCGGGGCCAGTGAACTTTTCACAACCTGCCACAGTCAGATGAATGTTTTCTCTTTGTGTCAAAGAATGAAAACCAAGAAGGATAATGCCAGATGGTTATCACATACGTGTAACTGTAGTGATTAAGATCAGAGCGTTTCGGAGCCTTTTCAAAGTGTAAGTGTTGGTAGGGTATACAAAGGCGTTCGGCCGCAAAATAAAAGAACCACAGTTGAAGCACGAACAGCCACATGTATGGAGCAGCAGTGAGAAAGAAAACACACGGTGGGGGAGAATAAAATTCGCGCAAAGTTTTCATTATCCGTGGACGTGAAAGATAACTCGGGAAATTGAGGGTGCGGTAACACTTATAAGGTTTACAACTAAAGATTGGGTGTATACGTCCTATCTGCCAGAATGAACGTTTTCCAATGAGATGCACATGAATTACCAGAACGAAGAACATTGAATCCGGTCGATACGGATGATATTGTAATTCGAGTAAAAGAGGTCGTAGACCTTATTTATAACAGTAATTTACAGTGCAGCACAATTTCTTGAACCCTACACTTGCAGAAAACGTACACATGTCTGGTTTGTATTTATATTTGAATAACTTATTTCAGTTTAGATGCTTCCACTCTGGTAAGTATTACAGTAAACATTAAACAACCATCAGGTTATGAAAGTTTCCAACTAAGTCATAATCCTGGAGGCTAGTGTTGATATGAGCGAAGTGCGATGCCCGCAACAAGTTCGCAAAAGTGCGTTGTCATATATAGCGTATTTTTAAAATGAGCAACGTTCTAAGCAGTTGCCCGGTGAACGAGTGAGTTACATCCTTGCTATCTGCCTGTGACGTCCCGGGTTCAACCCTTAGTTAGGTCGATGGACTCGCATTGCTGCTGATGAGACCAATCCACGTCAAAACAGTTTCCTGGGATACCCAGCATTTCAACTCAAGCCTTATTTACACAACGAATAAATCATTACACAATACATTTCAGTCAATCGATATAATCTTCGAGTGTCAAGCTTGTGCCAAGCCATAACTCAGGGTTTCAAGTCCCAATACGAAAGATCGAGGTTCGAGTCCTGACAGAGACAAAAATGTACGTACTATTGACGAGTCCCAAAGAGGACGAAATAGCTGTTCATTGCTCTTTGTCGGATATCATAAACATTTCCAATTCACATAAGCATTAATCTAAAATATCTACCTACACATCCTCCGTGTTTTGGAAGGGAAACGTATGCGGATTAGAATGGTTGTGTTTCACATATTAAGGAGTGACGGGTTTGAAAATCAATATTTGTTTTACTTAACACCACTTGTTAATTACCACTCGTAATTAGATGTTTCTTCTCCGATGCATTAGGCTACTCATGAGTAGTATCCCTTGTTTATTTCCCAACATTTAAACTTTTGTTCATTGTACATCCCAGGGCATCTATAGTCCTGAAATTTATATATTCCGATAGCCTATTTAACGGAATTTTATTTGTGTGATTATAAGATGTGCATTCACAGAGTTACATTTTCTGATTGACATAAAGTTTTCTGAATTCTTGCTCTGCGAGTAGAAATCTGCCACCACTGAGGATTGTACTGGAGAGTGACACTGGCATGCACGATATCCCTACACCACACACTCTTCCCGTGGTTTGTTTATTCTTTATCTCACTGATTCTCGTTCATACGTATCATTTTGATTACTACCTTCATTTGGCATCGCTTTCCGATTTGCTAGCGTTTACTGCACTTCATCTGAATTTATTGTGCTCTACTTCTCCCTCGTTTTGTTCGGAAATTAAAGTTTATTGATAGCCTTTTCCATACTATACTGTAACCTTTCCCAATCTGAACTTCACTGCTGCGCTACTGTTACGCTTAACTGTATACCTTGTTCCTACCATTGCTGTCACAGGCTGTTACTGCTGCCCTGTAATTTGGTTGCTCACTTGGTGGCAAGTTACTTTTTCTGTTTTTATTATTACTGTATGATTTTAGAATAAAGATTTATATCGGTTGTCGATAGAAACTGCTACTTTACTGGATATCGGTCTGTTTCCCGTTGCCGTGTTCTGTCGTTCTATCTCGCGTTTGACCATTCAGACTAATTTACCGAAACATTTCCAACTTCTAAGGCGTGACAGTACAACATTAATTTCGATGAACTCAATCAGTGAGAGTTGAGCTTTACAACCTGTCTTTCTTCTTCAGGCTCGTTTCAAAGTCAGAGTCGATGAATTGTTTCTCAGCTTCTTACACCAACCAGGGTCATTCCTCATTGCATACAGACACACAGAGAGAAAAAGTAAAATACAGCATCGTCAATTCAAGAGGAATGCGAGGTAAAAACTTTAAAAGTGGAAATCAGTTACGTAGGAATTTCAAAACGTTTTCTCTAACCGGATGCTTTTTGTGCCGGAACTCTCGAAAGATAGGGGCTAACGCGCGGTAGACAGTGGTGATAGCATACACAAGTTTATAGTGACACCTATTTACAGAAGTAGACACGCATTGTTTAATTTTTGTGTACTGGGTGAGTGATGTCTGATAGAATATTGTTTCAGACGTTTTCACAAGAGTCAAAATGTTTGTCGGCGATAAAGCTGAGCAAGTGTGAATGAGGAATACCATGCGTGCATGAAATAATTTTAACAGTCTGGTGTAGAACTGTGTAATTTTTAACTCTAGTACAAGCAAATACACCTGACCTAGACGGTCTGCATTCTTTGTATCTATTTTTAACTTGACGACTGAACTGATGAAGAATGCCAATCTTTCGCGATCACCCATAATGTTTCAAATTCAATAAAGATTCCGGAGCCCACGTGATCATGAAAGCGATAAAGGAAACTTGATTTGAACAAGTAAATCCAATGTGTGAGGTAAACGTTGATAAATTATCCTCTGGAGCGCAAATGCAGCACGGCCGAAACTCGAAGACCCCGCCGTTTTTGATGCTTTTATGCTTAATGAATTAATTATACCTGGCAATCCATCGAGTCTGTACAGCTGAAGTGATGAGGCTATTCAGTAATCGTTTTCCGAACCAGAACAGCAACCAGTTACCAGTCAAATCAGATTTGACGATCAGTATTCTGATGGCCATGCTACAATGCTGCTATCTGGTACGACTGATGAAAACTGTGTGACGTTCGGTCGCAGGAGGATAGTAACAGAGGATAGTGAACAGAGACAAAGGTGTTCACACTAGTGTTGTGAGATACTATTCACATTTGCAAACTAATGTGTGCCGTATGATAACCACGAGAATGCCCATCTATTGTTGGATCATTCCATTAACTATCCTCGTCCCGGTATCGTCTTGTGGATATGGTACTTGGAATATTGTAGATTTCCAAATGGGAACACTAAACCTGTTTATCACTTTTCAAGCCCTAAAATGTGTGATATTCTTTGATCGACCAAGATTTTTCGTCTTATTATCCTTTTCATCAATTCATCAATTACGTAGTTGACAATTTTTGCGATGCGAAATCTAGACACAAGACGAGTTTAATTCATTAAACACACACACACACATACCAACGCCTTGGCTCAACAGTGTCCATTGTAACAGTCGACCACTTATGCACCGTTATCCCTTTACAGTACGGTTGGGAAACGTTAACTACACTTGCGAACCCTTATTTTAGACACTCAAGCAGACGCTGAGTGCAACTTTGCATCGGCAGAGATGGAAGCTGACTTAAACCGTATAAATAATCAATTCTATGTGGGATCTGGTTCCGAATTCATTCTCACAACTGTACCGACCACGCTTCGTAGGCCAAACTGACGTATGCTTAAGAACGAATAAAAACGAATTCCGAACTGACGGAACACCTTCCAAATGTGCTACCACGCGAGTATCATTTATTCAGCCTAGTTCAATCAATCTGGTGTTCAATTAAGTCAAACAATCAAATTGATTTATACTCTTATATCCTTATAGGAATGTTTCGAATAACCATAACGAGAGGAATTTCCAATGGGAATTCGTCGTGTATATACAGCAGATGAAATGTGAATTGAAAAGCTCGGAAGCACTGTTCAACCGTTTCAACCTCGTTGGGTCTCATCAGCAATGGTAATTCATCGACCCATCTGGGGGATCGAACCCGGGACTTCATGTGCAGAACGCAAGCGTGTTACCCACTCGACCACCAGACAGCCGATCAGATCGTTTTTCATTTTCACATTTACACGATACAGCACAACCCATCTTTGCGAGCTTGGTGCCGGTGACTGACGTTCAGCATTCTCAGCACTAGCCTCCGAGTCATGACTCGGTTGGGAACGTTCACAACCTATCTTTTCAGTTCACGCTACATACTGGGCTGCATACTGGACGAATTCACCTTTGAAATTGAATCAAATCGTCCATTACTTACTTGAATCAACGGGAGAACACCAAAAAGCAATTTTCCGTTGACGTCGTTTTAGGTCAATTATCAACTGAACATAAAAAAAACTGTGAGAGAGAAAACGCATCAATTGGAGATGCTTTGGATTTGCTACGGTAAGGAAAATTGAGTTGCTATGTTTGTGCGTGTGTGTGTGTGTGGTAATAATTGAGAGCATGGAAGTTGTGAATGAAACAAGAGGTCAAAGAGCTCAGGATGATGTCAAAGAAGATACCAGATTAGTTCGGGAGCAGTTTTGTGATGTGGCGAGATTTAATATTGTGTTTTAGTATGCAAGAAACTGTGTGTGTCTGTGTGCGTGTGTCAGCAGTTGGTTGTGCAACTCGCATCGAGTCAGTGCACTGATAATTGGGTCCCGTCCGATCAATTGACGCGAAGTGGATCACTGTGGATGAAAAATGACTAGGTAATTAATCGTTCTCTAGATCACCCGAAACCTTGTTTCAGAATTAACCGGTTTTTCGAAGTCTATAGAGTGTCATCACCAATCTACATTGTCCCTCAGAAATGGAATATGGTGCGATAGCTGATTCCCTGTCAAGGGTCCTAATCTCTGATGCATTTCTTGGTGGATGTTTGAATTTCCTGTCATGTTTGGCTACCCGCGTCTTTAGTTGTCAACTTGTTTGGCAAAACTACGTGGCTGTCCTTTGTTTATATCTTATCTTCTATACGAGATTCAGTTGATCCGCTCTTCGTCGTTTGTCCTTAAGTCTTTTCTTTTTCTTTTCATGTGACTTCCTTTTATTGAATATACAAAGATACAATTTTCAGGAAGGGGGAAGCGGCCAATCAAAGGGCTGCCATTCAACACACACAATGGGGAAAGTCAGGCGGTGGTGGTGGGATTCGAACTCTCGTCCTCCGGGGTGATAATTGGTGACGTTACCACCGGGCCACCACCGCCCATCAATAGTGAACGAAGGGTGTTAGTTGCTTGAAAAAGAAACGGCCCGTATATTGAACCGCTTCACTATTCGTTGGATCTCGTCTGACGTACTGCAGCGATAAGGTATGACACTATAGTTGCGATCCAAGCGGTCTTTTTGAATTCTGACTAATGCTCTAACGGAATCCTACCCAAAGTAATTATTCATCGATTAAATCACAGTATCCTTTGATTAAATACCCCTGTGTCATAACTATCTCAACCGGATAATCACACGAGATCCACGGATGGAACGGATCTCACAGGAAAATATTGGACATCGTGTTCATGATTATTGAGGAAATTAGCTTGTCTTATAGCCCCGACAAATGAAAGCCAAACGCCTTTGTGTTTTGGTTTTCGTTCGTCGTGGCTATGAAAAGCTAATTTCCTCAGCAATCAACTGGATAACATTGCAAATGACCGAAACTGACGAAGATAGTGGCTCAACGGGAAGCCGGAGAGCCAGGAGGAGACAGTAAAATTATCTATTAACTGCAATTACGAGTAATTTAATAATTAAATGTGATTTGAAAGTGAATTACGAAAACGATTTCAAATGACGATTCGTTTAAAAAATAAACGATGCTTTGTTTCAAATAAACTATTACTTACTATGGATCTGAGTTCGTTCATTTCATTCTTGTTTATTTGCATAGCAATCTAAAAGTGCGCCAAGTCTGAACGGGGTTCAACTCATCAGTAACTGTAATATTTATGCACATGCATTCTCAAGCGTACATGCTTATTTTTGGACAATGCAAATTGACCTTATCTTGCATTCCTTCCGTTCAAGTTCACCGTTTGAACTGAGCTCCGGATATCACCAGTCAGCAATGTACAGAGAATTTATGCATGTATGCACACCTTCGGAAACATTCCCTTGACGAAGATACTATCAGTAGTAGTGGTAGTAGTAGTACATCGACCTCAACGATTTCCCCATCTCCAACACCACCACCGCAGCCGCCTAACAGCAGTTTCATCCAAATGGAAGAAATGTTCATCGGGTGCGTATGTCTTCACACTTATTTACATCAAATGTGGCACATGTGCTGACACCCACATACCGCCGGAGATAGACAGACAGACAGACAAACACATTGGACAGATAGACAGACGGACAGACAGACAGAACTGGCGAGTTAGCACCTGATACAAACTGCCTCTTGCTAGTTCCCATTACGATCATTCAGTGCTGGAACGCAGATGGGCAGTGTGAGGTGAGGGCAAATCTATGGTATTCAAGGAATGCAGGCAGCAGCAGCAACTCAGTGAACCACGACCCCGACCAAAAATGCGCGTGCGGGTGTGTGTGTGGTGCTGCTGTGACTTCGCACACATACACACACACACACACACACACAGACAATGCATGCAAGTAAGCACAACCGCGTCAACGTGCCCCCAATTTCTCTCTCTCCCTCCCGCTCAGGCGCCCTCTGGTATTTCGTTCAGGAATGTGACGGCAGCAAGCGCATACTTTTGTAACGGATTTGCGTTCCCGTGCCCGACAATCGGTGCACACTACTGCTACTACTACTAACACCACTAGCACTACTGTTATAGCTACTGTGTGGAGCTGGATTACTTATTTTCTACGCTTGCTATTTATCATGTCACACACACCCACACTGGCGCTATCCGTTCATGCAGACATCCTCCTCTAATTGCGTATTGGTCGTTTTTCATGCGATCACCTGATCACTGTGTACTTTCTCGACTGAGATTTTCGCAGTTCTTTCACAACTGATAATAGAATTTTTGTCCCAGTAGTCTATTTTTCCAAATTTTTGTAACTGACCCTGCAAAAGTTTCTTGAACTTGACAACCTAACATCACCATACGCATGCCTTAGGGTTTGTAAATTCTCAAGGACAAATGAAAAAATTATCTGTTCATCTCACGAATTCAACGATACATCAAAATTTGAAGCAAATCGATCGTACGGTTTACGCTCTAGAAAGCACTGCTGCATAACTCCTTAAAGTGTCAAACGCTCAAGGTGATTGACGAGGGGGAGGGCGGTTGCCTTGTATCGATCACTCTCGATATTCAGGGATCATTGCAAAGCAACTTGAAATAAGTCTGAGGGATCGATACAATGGACAAGCTGTTTGAATAAATCACGTGATTTATCCTCAGTTCATCCACCAAACTAATCAAAAAGGTAAGTAGAGCACTTGTTAGCGATGCCCAGAAACGGATTTGGGGAATAAGGAAGTGTGTAATATATCGATCACATGCTCCAATCGTGCACTATCAATCTTTCTGACTTAATCCTGGGTAGTCGGTTGAAGTATATGCGGCCAAAAGGACTCATATCGAATTCAACAGTTCAACAATAATGCACATCACCGAATCCTTGGCGTAGATATCGTATATGCCTGAGAGACAATTATCTCAAGCACAATCAATGTGTACAGCACGCATATACCTGCTTCCTGACAGATTCCATGTGAAGAACTAATAAAAAGCTAGTCTATTTACGAATAAATATGAACTGATTTAAAAGTCTAACAGTCATTTATTGGTTTGCAGTATATAGTACGTATCTTTCGACGGTACACAAATGGAGACTGGTTAACTGAAGACATTGATGACTGTATTACTTTCATTTGGCGGAAACGAGGGTGGGGACTGGGTGGGGCGATGGAACCATGACGGCTACGTAAACGTGGCCCCAGGAAAACACGGTCCAATCAGTCTGTTTGTGATCACTCGGGTGTACTACAAAATGACTTTCATGTGTCTCTTGTTCTATAGATAAGTGAACAAAAAAGTTTTCAGGAAGTGGGAAGAGTTCAGTGTAAATTGGTTATCATGTACAAACTTTACCTATTGACGGACTGGTTTGTCATCGGTGTCTACACCCTTGGAAAGTTTTCATTGAAGACCGGAAACAATGCAGCACGAACAGATACGCCGATTATATATCGCCTGTTTTTATTTGCTGTAAAATACAAGATCCCTTTATTATATAAAAGCGAGTTCTACTGTTGGAAAGGTATTGGGAACAGTGGATGTGAGCTACCCGAACTCACGTGTAGTGACCGAGAAAGTGCTGGAAAAAGCGTAACTGTAGTTGTTCTCCGTGTTGCATCCACGTAGGATATCGGGCTATTCTGGACGTCCGCACTGGTACAACCTCATATGTGGCTCAGAATGATGCTCCATAACAATCCTTCATTCGATTAAATCGATTAAACGGAAGGAAGTTTTGAAACCAATTTAGGATAATAGAGACCATTAACAACAATACCCCCCGTCCTTCAATCTCATTAGTTTACTAGAGCGCTATAACATTCGACGTAATTACGACGGTCGAGTCTCAAAAATTACGGATTTCGTCTAAAGCTTGATGATAAAAGGGAAACTTAAGGGGTGGTGTTTTGTGCGTTTATTTTCCTCGAGACCAGGGGTTCACTTTAAATGGAGATATGACACCGAAGCATTGCTTTTGTTCTCGTTCCACTTTTCATACATATCAGGGCTTTTGAATGCAAAATAATGTAGCATTCGTCTGACGCTTGAGAATTTCACTCACAGGAATATCACGTGTTATGTGGAAAGACACACTGAAGATGTGTGCGAGATGTGTCAAATGGTTTGACTATAACGGCACTTCCTTTACACCTTCTCTAATCAATCAATCTGTGATGCAGCAATTCAGCGCCACATCTACTCATTTCTGAATCAAGCTTTCTAACATCAACGTTTGTCGGACATAAAAATGTTTCAACATCAGCGGACCTTAGAATATCCGGATAGTCCTTGATTTGACTACCGGTATGATTAAAGTTTGTGCGTTTGACACAAGGAAGTACGGGTCAAGACTAAAGCACTGCGAGTTTTGGCTAAAGCTTGATATGAAAAGGTGTAGATGATGTCAGATTTGGGAAATGAGAGTCTTCGAGGGAACATAGGTTTTACCAGCAAGGTTTTTCGGAGGAAGATAATACTGACCAAACGTGGTATGTTTCGGCCCAGTTATGACGCAATATGTCAGTCTGACATTTGAAAAAGTTCATCACCCCCAATCGCTATTGCTTAGTGGAGGAGAAACGTTTAGAGAGAAATTTGTGTCCGTATCCATTGGGACAATTACAGGTATTGATCAAAATCGTGCAACACCCTGGTACGTTCCTCACCTTTGTTCTTCTTTTTAACGCTTAGTGTTCCGAGCCTCATTCATTCGGGATTTGGGATTGCCTCACATCAGACGAAACTTGCATCTACCACAATCCACTTCTGGATTTACTTTTACTAGTCAAAAGCACTGTACTGTACACTGTACTATGCTCAATTTCGGCGACTAATTCTGGTGTACCACATGTAAGCTAACTAAGGCTTAGTAAAAAACCTTATTGTGATTTATTTATACAAATGACTCATAGGCATGACACAAGTATTGAACTTTCATTATGTCAATGTTCTATTTGTCCTTCTTCATTTTTAAGCACCGGAAGCGGGCGTTTTTCATGGAGTTCACAAAGTTGATTATCCAACAACACTTGCCAGTTTCCTCTCGTACATATCACACCTTGGCCACTGACAATCACTGTCGAGGTAGCCAAATTACTCTGTTTCTAGCACATGGAGAAGTTTTCCGTTACATTCAAATCCCAACTGTTGGGCTGTAACTAAATAAATTGGACATTGTTTATGGCCCATCCAGAAACTACAGCTCTCAAGCGAGGAAACATACTAAACTTCATTTGTAAAAAATATGAATTCAGCGAATGCACTTCGAGCGTGACAGTTACTGAAAACGTGCCTCATGAGTGTAATGAATATGGAGATATTCAAAGTGGCACGTGACTAACACGTGACTAGCAACAGGTATTTGCTTCCTTTCCGACTTGATAGGCGGGCTGAATATTTACTTCTTTTGACAAATTAGACGCAATTCATGGGCAATATAGGTCAGTAGATCGGCTTTCTCCAATTGTATTCTATTGTTTGCTCGTTTACTATTACTGAGATAAACCTACCGCCAAGTAGACGGGCGATGCGATTTGAATTTATTGGTGAAATCCATACCTGTTTCCCTTTATTGGGCATGAGAGAATCGAGCGGAGAAGAAAAAATTAATGGTGACTACGGATCATATGCAAGCTGGTACGAACTTCGGGTAGAAAAAGCATCAATACGCGATCAGATGTAATAGGGAACGAACCGTACTAACCCGCACATATCTACTTTTCTCATTTGTTCCTCGTGTTGTTCGACTAACTGCTTATCGGTATTCGAAACGGGACCACACAATTATGCATCACCAATCTCGTCTGTTGTGTGGTACAAAATAAATAGTATAAGATACAGATCAGCGTATTCACCCATTGAGATCAATAAATCCCAGATGTCCAGGATAAATTTAAATGTAGCCATAGGGGAAGCGCGCGCGGTTCGTGACTGTATTTTTATGAACGGTACGCTCCTCTTGGAGCTAGTTTAAATGTTCACAGAAATCTAAATCCCAGAGCTAGAAATTACATGATACATACATGATACATATAATACAGTATCATAGACTTGTCGTTCAATGTTGACTAAAAAGAGAGCCGGTGACAGATTTGCGTGGGTTATGTTCAATGTATTTCCAGATTTTTAATTCACTGTATCGTACTGTGTAGGAATCGGTCGGTATCCTTTACCCTAGATGCGTAACTATTTGTTCTTTTATACTTGCTAAGATCAGCGCGGCTTCATCCCATCGCAGTTCATAGTTGTTCTCACAGACATCGATAGTATACCACTTTCAACCCCCAACCCTGTGAACAGAGTAATCAGTTCCACCTCAAGCGATATACTCGTCTACATCGCTTGGTGTATTTGTATTGTATTTGACTGTATTTGACTTTGTGCACTAGGAACGATTCTATTCTAATGGGGGCAGATCTATCGTGGTGCGTCGACAATCAAACACCTGGTCTTCGATCCCGTATAGCTTGTTGTACCTAATACTGAACAGCCTAACTGGTACCTCTATTCAACGCATCAATAAACAACATTTGGAAAATCTCCATGCTTTGATTAAAAGAGCACAGTGATTAGCTTTTGTGATGATATTCTTTACCTTGTTCTACAAATCGAAACGGTGACAAGTATACAGGATAGAACAAAAATATGCAAATGTTTCCTGGTTTTCAATAGCCCGGTTTAAGTACAGTACCAATCGCAAAGCCCAACTCATGCTTTCATTATAAACTATGCAAGACCGGTAGTGCTTTGGTCGATTAAGTGCTATTGTTGACGACCGCGGTAGAGGTAAGCTGAGAACGGCAATCAACAAATAATGTGGCAGTGAAAACACTGAAATGACTTAAACAGTCACAACGCACCATAGGATAACTAGCCAAAGAGTGTAGCCGGTGGTAGGGAACGACAGGAATAATATGCGTGATTTGAAGTATGGCAACTGTTAACTGTTCGACGAACTTGATATGCAGGACTTGAATTGAATTGACTTCAACCAACTGAAGTTATTTTATTATATTATTATTAATAGGCAAACGAGGTAGAAACTAGACTAGTAAATGATCAGATGACTTTTGGAAGCATTAACCGATTACGTAACTCGGCTTTTGGATTGCGTAAAAAGATGAATGAGAGATTATCTCGTTCGTTCAAAGCTCAACAGAGCAAACTCTGATCGATTGTGGAAAAACTTCCCCCGGTAATGTATTTTCCCCTTATCTACTTGCATGATTTGTCAATGTGTCTTCTGATAGGCTCTTCACCCCCACCCCTCCCAAGTTGATCACCACCATGGTTTCCGAATTGGGACCAGTTTACAGATCACCTAATTAAACCTATAATGAAACTATTCTATAAAAAACTTTTACTGTTTTTTGACAAGTAAACAAATCACCACTGTTGTATATGCAAAAATAGTATTTCGAAAACCATTGGTTCCTCAAGCAACGGAGAGGAATAATCCTGGTCTCGGCAAATGTCTTTGCTAGTTTCAAGGAACCTGATGTGAACCATAGACGTAAAACAGGAGGACGGAAGCGATGACGAAGCTAGCATCCGAACTGATGGAGAAATGAGAAGGAACTGTTTTGTAGCTTTATTCCACTCGGAATCGATCACATTCAAAACTAATTTGCTTGTTTCACTAACTAACTAAACTAAAGTGGTGAGGGGAACGGGGTTGTGAGCGCATTCCGCACTGGGGAAAATCGATATTCGAACAGTTAAATACCACATGGTATCATTGCCATCGGATAAAAGCTTTTGGTTGACTTACTTATATTTTATAAGGTATAGAAATGGGAAAAAATAAATCCAAGTTAACCCCGAGAAATCTTTAATGTTCATTTCCTCCGCGGTTCGTTATTTCCTTCTGGAACTAAACCTATACAAAGTTACTGGAACCTTCCAAAATGGTTTCACACGACGTGAACGGTCATTGTGATATTGGGGAGAAGTGTATTGTCGTGGGTCACGCTTCGCGTTTGGACAAACGGAAGATGTAGTTGCAATCACCCCCCTAGGTCAGGTCAGTTTATCTGAGTTCAGTCACTGAAAATCATGGAGTATTTGATTTAGGTGTTACATGTGAGTGATGGACGATTTGATTTGTTTATGCAATGAATTCCTCGTGCAAATGAGGTGTGAGCTGAAAAGCTGGGAAGCATAACTGGACAACTGTTTCGACCTGGTTGGGTCTCATCAGCAGATTTAGATGTGCTCGAAGAAAGCATCAAATTCCACTCGTCGGAATACCGGACCTCCCAGAAAAGCTGTTTCCTCCTGTTTTTGATTTGTTTTTAACTATCGTTCAGTCATTTTGTAATAAACATGACGAAGTGTTCACCTACCCTGGACCCATCGTTTGAGGCGCCAAGGGGCTTAAAGTGAAGCAAAATCGAGCAAATCTTGTTTGCATAGATGATGTGTCTAGGTCAGATCAGTCCGGTTCGATGTGATGCCTGTATGTGGCCTTGTGAAGAGTGAACAGGTGGGAATGATAAACAATCCCTGGGGGAACTTGGGGCAGCGAGCTGAAGCTGAGAGGGATAAACAGAGGGAGAGGTAACTGGTTGTCCTCGTTGTGGTTGGTGTTGTTGTCGTAACTGCTGTAACGAACTGTGTTTCAGGTCACGTGACTGCATGTTACCTGTAGAAGAAAAAGTGGAACTGTGGTCGGGCTATTTTCACACAGATATAATAGCAGTCCGCATCGATGTGACTAACGTCCAGCGCGCAAGT
>UZAN01042781.1:0-11659 GCA_900618425.1 Echinostoma caproni | reverse complement strand
CTTTATCATTTTTTAGCACTGGAGGCAGTCGCTTAAGCATGGAATCCACTACGTTGACTGCCAAACAGGATTTGCAAGTTTCCGGTGACCAATGGCAAGGTAGCTAACTTTTCCGTTTCTGATGGAGGGAAAAGTTTCCAATTAAATAAAAATCCCAGCTGCTACGAGTCAATAGAACAAATTTGACATTGAAATTGACCCCTCTAGAAACTGCATAAATATAAAAAAATAATATTTATTTGGGTTTAACTGTTTTCTATTACCAAGCTGAAGCGAGATGATATACCGACGTTCACAGGTGAAAAATATGACTTCCATGAATGCATTTTTGGAGTGACAGTTTTCAAAAACCTCCCATATCAGTGCAGGAAATTGTACTATTTCCATATTGGCGTATGCAGGAGAACAACAGCAATGCGCTCAATAATCACTTCCTTTCCAACTCGTTAGGCGGTGTAGATATTTACTTCTCTTGACAGGTAAAAAGAAATTCATTGGAAAACTGGCTCAGTAGATCAGCTTTAACCATATGCTGAATTACTCGTTGGTCATCAGTGAGATAAACCCATTGCCAAATGTACTGGCGACGCAATTTAAATTTGTTGGTCAAATCAATATGCGCTATGCTTTTTTGGGCGTTCAATAATGGCTTCATACCATGTGGCCTCAGCTGCATTTCAAATTATTCAACGAGCCGCACACCTCAAGGTCAACTTTTGAGGATCAACTTGTGTGTTTCTTGGACCATGTTTTCAGTTCTTCCGGTATTGGAGATAATGCATGAGTAGTTTGTAGCCTAATAATTTATCAGTTTATTTGAGCTAGAATATTTTCAATAATTTGCTTATTTACTATGCACTGAATGAAAATAAAATAGAAATTTAGAATACGTGTGCTCAACCTAATAGAAACTCTCATGAGACAGGAATCATCTATTAAAAATAATGTGCTCCCATGCTACTTTGCCCAAAATATTTTCTAAATCAGAGCTGTGACTTTTGCACTACTGCAACTTTTATAGTGACACTCAAGGTCGCGCACATTTAACTGGTGACAGAAATGAACTCAGAACATGGATGTTGGAGATAAAGTCAGGAATAACTACACTTTACTCATAACCATCTATATATAACTATGATATGGGGTTTCAAAATGAGGATAATGTTGCACGAGTTGGGTCAACACCTGTATTGTAAGCGACTGGTATGCACTTGAATCACTGAAAACGAGTTTGTTTGCCACTCTCCATTGTTTGGTTTGAAGTATGCTCATTCGGGCTACTAGCAGAATAAACCAAATAACTTCAGTAAATACAAAGAGTGCCGACTTGAAGGGTAAGTGAGAAAACTACTGTCTATACACCACTTCACCCGAAAACCTTCAACACTGATGACCGTACAATCCTTCTCCTCTTCTGGCGTTGACTGGTTAAAACAAGACTGTATCTATGGCGAAAAAGTGGAAAGCATTGAACAGCTTTTTGAAGCCCTTGCTTTGTATAAAAAGTACAGTTTTGTGCACCTTTGCTACTTCGGACCGGAAACTTCAGGCTATTCGCTGACCTGTACACCACACATCTGATCTCACGTGGACAGTTGCGAGGGAGGGAGCACAACAAATTCAGGTGGTACGATTTTCGACAATGCACGATTCACTGCATCTCAAGTGGTATAATACGGAAGGCAACTAATTGAACAGTAATACATCAGGTTATACACGAATCGGACAGGGCTGAGTGCTTACACGTCATACTACTGCCAAAACAGTGATCATGCGAGACTGACAGGTCTTTTCGCTCGCACACAGGCCAGGTTTCCATGTCCTGATTGCAACCGACTCCGCGGGCCTAATCAGCCGGGGATTGGACTGTTAGCATAAATGATCTTAAACCGGCTTCTCCGATCCAGATCCTGGATTCGTCATCAACAAATGTCTCAGGCTGTTTGTGTGTTCGATGTCCTTGGGTATATATACTAAATTGTAGTTTTCTGTCGTATTGTGCCATTTGAGATGCAGCAAAATCTGTCTTGACATAACTCGGTCAACCTGGCTTTGTTTAACTTTGTCTTCAAGTTTATCTCGGGAAATAAACGTTTCAGTTTTTACGCCAGACGTGACGGAATTCATGGGCTTTTTATTTTGTCCGTCCTGAAGGTGATTGGTTTGTGCAATTGAAACGTACACCAAATTCTTTCACATAAATCAGGATACTAAATTTCAACCCGTCAGACGTTCGGCGTACACGATGTCACGGTACCATTCACCAAACTACTGTGTATTTAACAAATCACTTTGAAGCAATCTTTAACACAAATAAATCAGTTCGTGATTTGCGTGTGGGCGCGATAGCGCTATTCTGCGTCCGGGCAAAGCAGATGCACTTTCATAGGGAGTACACAACCAGAGCCTTTGGCTAGTTAAGACTTGACCCGCCAGGCAGCTGGCCGGTGTTGAGAAATCGCAATCTGTTGAGGACCGTTGTTCAATTCATCCGATCGCAAGCCTTGTGAACGAAACCAAAGTGCTCAACAAACTTCGATGCTCAATCGAGTCGATGACCAACCATCACCACAACTTGGTTAGGTGTGGTTGAGTGTGATTCGTACGCCTCTTCTTGGTTGGTTGGTTGGTTGGGAAACCGGATTTCGGTACCCCTTCCCCACTCAAAGTGAACTGTCAGTTGTTCAACAGCACGCTTACAACCCCAGATGCTGTTTTTTTTCGTCCTGAGTTTTGGCGCGGGTGCATCTGTGCCCTATGCATGATTGGGGCTTCCTCAGTGGGGGAAATTTGAGAAGCTTGTTTGTACGGGAGAATTTCGCGAGTTGCGTGAGAAAGAGTAACCAGTTACGATACAAAACACCCGCATTTACACTTTTGCGGTACACTGTAACCATTTTCACTTTCTTAACGGTATGATTCTCCAACAGGCTGAGTTCACAGAAATGAGGATTGGTGGTGGTGGTAGTGGTGGTAGTGAGAACCGAACACACGTCTTCCGGGATGATAATTTGGTGACGTTATCACTGGGGCACCACCGTGAATATACTAAAGTACACGTCCACACTACAGAAAGAGCGACTGATTTTGAGCATCAGAAAAACTCACCCCCTAGACTGCTGGAGATCAATTTAATCTTGGAGCCTAATAGGAGACATAGAGATACCCAATAATCAAAACAGTGGACAAAGGCACTCAAAAGAAAAATTATTTTCTATCTCAGCAAGACCTTTCATTTGTGAGGGTAATGTCAACATTTGATTGTCCAAATACAGCTCAATGTATGATGAAGTAACTCGAGCGATACCAGTTGATGCGAATTCCGCAAGAAGCGGTCCTGCATGATCAATTTTGCTGCTTGCCGGTGAGTGTTGGTCTAGAGGCAAGGACCAGGTATACAGCACGGACATCATCTTTATTGATATCGGTAATGCGTTCGACAAAGTACCGCATGACAGATTGCTTACTAACCTCAGGATTCTGGGGAGAATTTCCTGAAACGGACTCCATCTCTGCGAGAGTTTCACAAACAGAATCAGCTTGGTGTCCCGTCACCAGCGGTGTCCAACAAGGCTCCGTTCTTGGTCCTCTTATGTTTCTGGCATTTTCAAACGACATATTATCGACGTTGAGTATCCCCTGCCTACGAATTCAAGCTATGACGCACAATCCGGTCGGAAACAGATCGGGAATCTCTTTACAAGAGGACCTAGACTGCTCGGGTATGTGGGGTTTGCCAGTGAACATCCAAAAATGCAAACCACCTGAGAATTGGATGACATGAGTTCACAACCATCACATACCGTTTCGAGAATGCCGCACACCAATCATCGTCTGAGGAACGAGATTTGAGTGTTGTCGTTACGAGTAGCCTAAAATGTCGCACGCATACAGAAAGGGCTTTTGTTTCTGCATGCAATCGTCATAATTCCAAGCTGTATGACATCAGAACGTAGCAACGTATGAGACTGGTATCCAGATAAAGACAGACGAATTGTTGACTAATATTTTCTTTTCACGCCATCGAAACCTACTGATGTCACACACACAGTTACATTCCTACTAGCACTTTCTTCATTGCCTACATGTGTGGCTCTATAAGCGGAGCTTGGTTTCACCCGCTCACTCTTGAGTTATCGAGTTTTTGATTTTTCTACGCGTTCACCTGTTGGAGTTGGGGAATTTTTATTTCCAAAATCACCGGTGAGATCTTTTCGCTTAGCCGGAAAAATTGTTGATTCATTTTGAATCTCCTGGTCTATTCTTCATTAGACATAAACACTCAAAAACTAACCTCAGCTGCGATGGTTATTTCATTAATTTTTGACACAAGAGCATTTCAAAGTTACTAAAGTCCTGGTTTAATGTTTTTCCACAACCATGATAATTAATTTGAATAAAACATTCGACTTCTAAACCGTTCCCTGTAGCCCGGTTTCCTCACTCAATACGTGATCATATATTTATATATAAAAACTTCTCCAAGTTGTGATCTCAAGCTGAACTCTGTAAGGATGCGCGGATTGAAAACTTTTGTAGTATCAACGAGCCTTAGGATCATCCAGCGGTTTGAGTCGTCGTCGCTGTGATGCAAAGTGCATCGGTGGCAACACGCTACGGCTTGGTTGGTGTGCTAAAGCCCACTCCTTCAGCCAGTGACTTAGTCGGTGAAGCGATACTGCAAATACCATGTCACATTCTGTCATTCAAATTCACGCATGTGCTCATTAGGGGGGACTTCATTTGTTGAAATTCGGTTAAATTATGACCTACTTACAATCGGTTAGGGGAACAATAATTCAGTTTATTGGATTGTATCCACCTTGCAATTTTGTGAACCAGCCAACAAGGTTTGGAGGCAATCAGTCATTGGTCGGTGTTGAACTTCTTGTTATGTTGGAAACTATTTCTACTACAAGCCTATTAGGACGTAGTGGTTACCCTGTGCGGTTGTTTGACCTCGTTTACTATGCAGCTTTACCGCAAACTTCTGTGATTAACTCTAGTATGTTCCTGGATTACATCAAACTTGTGATTTCGCGAAACACTTCCAATGGAATTTTTCCAACGAAGTGTGATCTCCTGGTAGCCTGGCAAAAATTTCCGAATCATCTGACAGAAATGGTGCTAGGCGTGAACAAGACCAACCAAATTAGATAATCAACTTAGCAGAAATCAGAAATTTGTAGTCGAACAAATAAGTGGATTTCGCAGACGAATATCCCATGGTCAACTTTTGAACAATTTCCTTGTAACAACTCATGGTATACCTACTACATCGTGCAAAACCACTGCACAAAACTGATGCGGAAAAGCGAGCGAGTTCATGTGCCAAGGCATGCTAACACGTAAATTGATGTCTAATCCAAAGAGATTGTACAAACNACAAACATATGAATGGCTCTAGAAAATTGAGGTCCGCGGTTCGAGTGCTGCGTACGACAAGACGTATTTCAGTCCAAACAAAACAGGCAGCTAAAATGTTCAATTTGATACGCTCAAGTTTTTAATTCACTTGTCAACACCAGGTTACAACTGGTTCTGTCACTCAGGGACACACCACATCCAACACCAACCACAACGGATTCCTCCAGAAATCAGGTGTTTGAAAAGAAATTCATTTCCTGAGTTAAATAACATCCAGTTGCAAACACTTATCAACTTGGTAGGTGACATAGCTCAGTCATTAGGTGAATTATTTCAATAAATGTTTGACAACACAGTACTCCAACAGACATTGAAACAAGGAATAATTTCACCAATCCACAAAGGTGGCTGTCGTAGTGAAGTGACCAACTACAGTCCCGTCACCTCTCGCGCGGTATTATCCAGAGTCATAAAATCCATTGTCGCAGACAGTGTGATAAATCAATTGGGGAAAATGCAACGTTTTATCTCCGGTATAACATGGGTTTCTTGGCATGCAATCATGTACCATCAACTTGCTTCTGGGCCCCAGAAGAGTGGATAAAAACAGTTTTTCGTGGTGATGCAGTGAACGTAGTGTATGTATCTCGGTATCTCCAAAGCACTGGATAGAGTGAACCATAAAATACCGATGAGGAAACTACCCAATTATGGAATTGGGGGACGTGTTCTTGGTTGAATAGAAAAACTACACCGTCAACGCTATTCGGGTTTCTGGGTCATTATCTGGCCCTCTCAACCTAGTCTGAGGAGGCTGACAAGGATCTGTGCTTGACCCTCAGACCTTTTGGGGCCACAAATGTTTATAGACAATAAAAAATATTAAATGCAGCGAAAAAACCTGATGATACACTGGCACTTCAGAATTCTGTTTATCAATGATCGATCGAAAATAAAATCGAATTTTAATGCACCAAAATGTACGTTCGTATATCTTCACCACAATACTCGCTTCTTATACTTCATGGGATTCCATCAACTTCCTTATACCTTGAATGAAAACGAACTCCGTATTATTGTTCAAGACGACCTAAGTTGTTCTATAAACTGTTCCAGGGTGTCGCCCACCGCTGAGGGATATGTTGGTTTGCCAAAGCGAGTCGTTGGTCAATGTGATACTATGCAGTTCCCACGTTTGCTATCCGTGTATATTCGACTCCAAATTGAGCATAACCATTTAGGTGTGGAGTCCATGACCATACTGCGATCGTAAACCTCAAAGAGGGTGGTCCAAGAAGATGGTCAAGGGAATGTAGTCCAACACCTATATCAAAAGTTGGAATCAATAGGGTTGCTCTCACCCGGTATCGTTCAATTCTAGGAGACTTGATTTTCACGTATGAAACAATGCAGAATCCTGACTAATCATGTCGCTCATTAGTCACCTCCTCGCCCAAGATTCACATTAGGGGGCATTTACTCAAGTCGGCGCTCAAAATCTGATGATTAGAATGCCGGGATCATTCATTTGACTTCGCAGTATAGTATAGTATAGTATAGTATAGTATAGTATTTCGAATTCCTCACCACCTCATGTTGTTTATGCGCCAACAATTGATTCTTTTAGGCCCACAGTGGATGAATAAATCATCCTCGTGTCTTAAATTTCAACATCCGTAGCAGCAGATGAATCAATGAAAAATTGTGCCATTTCTAATCGCACTTTGATCGATCCAGTAATACGAATAACTCTGTAGGACAAAAAACGCAACCACTTTTAGGCAATCGTCATAATAAAACTTTAGTTGGACTTTGAACGGCATGCCTTGGACCTTAGCATTCGAGGTTCGAACCCGAATTTAGTGGTAGGCAGACTGTCCGTGGTCTGGCTCACTACCGCGACCATGCTAGTGGGACCTCAGATAGTTTGTCATTCCACTTGCCAAGGCTAAGTTTACCGGTTTTTAATGAGTCCTTAATGGTAGTAGTCTTTGGTGACTCCAGTATCCCGCTTGCTCACATTTGAACAAATGTTGCAATCATTCCCACGTTTTTTTCAATATCAACTTTGCAAAATGCATTTTTGTTGCAAACCTCCGTTATATGTTTGGCTCCTAGATCAGATGTGATCGTGACTTTTCAGGCCCAAGATACAAAATCGTGTTCGCCAGCCATTCCTATACTCGATTATTTGAATTTTTCAACGCTTATTACAAAAACCATGTTGTCCAGATACAATGATGATGGTTACTTGTACGGAATGCTCACAGCATTCATAAAATCTATCACATCTGTGGCATGAAATCGTGGAATCAAACCATGTAGTTATTGTGGCCGAAGCGTGTCAACTCGTCCACTCAGTTTGCACCCGCCGATCTAAGAGGATTAGGAGTCACATTTTGGTCACAGCGGAACCGATTGGAATCCACCTACACAATCACCCCCCCCCTTTTGCTCGCAAAAACAGTTCGTAAGAACTCTCGGTCTTCCATGGCCCACACCACACGCGACATAGTCATCATCCAGCCATCTCTAATGACCCGAACCAGTGAGCATATGTGAGGATCAAAGTGCGAGCAACATCATCCGGTCATGGAATTGGAATGTTGATTACCTCTTTTCCAACTTGTCTTAATTTATCCCCCCTTCTAAACAGTTTGATATGAATTCTGATGTATTAGCCTGTAGAATAATCACGGCAAACGAGTTTGTTCGCCACTTTACGTTTTCTTACAAACATGAATAGTTTTCAAAGTAGAAAAGAAAATAGAAGGACAATACCGAGCAAAATGAAACACCTACTCGCAAATGCGCTGACAGGGTGTTGTTGGCCCAGTAATAATGTTATTATATTATCACCCACAGTAGGAGGTGTGTTCGAATCCCACCACCACCACCACCACCGCGGCCGCCAGACTTTCCTCGTTCTCTGTATGCTCTGTGGCAGACTCTTTTGATTGGCTAGTTCACCTTTACTCAAAATTCTGTGTGTATGTATTCCATAAAAGGAAATGGAAATGATAAACTGACAGAAATAGAACCGACTTCAAATGGTTTATTACATCATCAAGATTGATTTCTATGGATTGCTATTTTGGTTCCATTTAACCGGTCTCACAGTTATTTGTAAATTAAAACTATCAAGAATGCGAATAAATTCAGACATTGTTCCCTCATTCGAATCGTCCTGCCATGTCATTTCGAAACAACGCTTGCGACAGCGTCGCCTCACATTACAATTCCAACCCCGGTGCTGTTTGAAACAACATTATTTTCTTGAGTAAACACACCGTTTGAGTTCTGTTGTCTTGTCTTCCATTTCAATATTTTCTCTGGTCTCCAGAATGTAGGTGATATTGTCTTCAACAGGCCCTACTCAACCTACTCAAGAGGCTGAATATACGTGTGTCACCTACGGATCTGATACTCGCGCTTCTCTCACAAGGGTTTCGAGGTGCGTTGATATTCTATTAGCCAATCCGTAGGGGTGAGCCTACGACCATCACGAAAAGACTACACCTTGCCGTGGTGTGATGGCTTGTGCACCTCTTTGACCCAGCGAGCTACTCACTTTGGCAAGCCGAAGATCTAATCATGCTTGGAAGGTCGAAGGGTGGAGACCGGACAAAGTCCAGTCCCCTGACCCGCCAGGTTACGGTTCGACTAGAATTGACGTTTCTGTCGGTAAACAATGGTGCAGGAGTAATTGATCCACGTAAATAGGCCTCCGCTTTGTTTCACCCGCTGCCTTGCGGCCAGGTTCTTGACAGAACTAAAGGCTTTGGTTGAGAACTTATTGTGGCCTACAACTGTTGATCGATTGACTAACAATTTGAATGCTGGCTTGATGGCATTCGCATGTAGTGCGAAGTGTGAGCCGGAGTCCGCCTGTTTGCTTGTCTGTCTTCCTACGCGCTGATCGGTCCTGTTTGTTTCCCGGTTTGTGAATCGCCTACATATTTGCTGTTTAGAATAAACGTACTGCTTAATTCGTTGTGTGCTCATTTACCTACCATTTATTTGAGGGGCGAGGGAGGGGAGCACAACAGAACCCTAATCGTTCTCCTGCTTAGTGGCTGGATACTCTAACAGCACCAGTCCCTCAAAACTCAATACATATACGTTGCCAGTTTGGCAGTGATCGATGACTTTCGCTCCCCTATATTTCAATGTGCGATGATGATGATGAGCCTACGATGAATCATCTGACTTTCCCCCCACCTCCCCCTCATCTTTTCATTTACGATGAAAATTTTGCCATAACTCTGTTGAAAGTACGGGCGTGTATTACCACAGCGAAACAGGAATGATTTTATTCCCCCTGGTTGTGCATTTAAATTACCTTACCGATGTTCGTGTTTTCCCCCTTAGCAATCGTTTGCCTTAGTCATCCACGTAATTGTTTCAGATTCCATCGCAGATCTGTTCGATCAACTCCAAAAGTACCCGAGAATTCCTCCGGAGCAACAAACGCATCATCATTTCACAACTCTCTCTCGTATGCATGTCAGAAATTCTCTCGAAACAAATCAAATTGACCACACCCAAATGAAATCATGAATTCCGCTTTGCTCACACACCGTTTGCATTCAGGCTTATTTGTCTCCGCTCAGATGCATTCCATCATATTGTGGTTGCTTACTCGTTTAGGAACTCCGAGTGACTAGCATGTGAACTATTCGAGGCAGTGATTTGATTGGCACATAATTAACTGTGTGTTTGCATGTGACTTCTAATCTGTTAGCTGGATTTTTCACCTCATCCAGTGCCAGAACGGTGCAGCCCACTAGATAATTATGTGCTACTCATCGTTCATTGTGTGTAACCAAAATTCTTTGGGTGCGAGGACTTTAAATCACGCTTCATTTTGCACCTTACGCAACCCATGTTTTCCGACAAAAGTCTTTCTACTTTAACGTGGGAGATTGGAATTCGGTCCGGCACCTGAGCCTCGTCCAAACGGAAACCTTTGTTTTCACAGTGCTTATCTCAGTAAACCTGGAGCACGTGTTACGCGCTACCGGACATATTTTAGTGTCATAAATAGTTGTCTCATTTCCGAACAAAATAAATTGTGCTTAGTCTGTTGATACTCTATTCGTGATTGCTCAAACTGACTCGGATATGATCAATACATTTCAAATTCAGATTCAATATTTAATTATGGGAAAAACTTACAAAAACTTCACTTATCAAATCCCATAGGGTGGCTACATTTTGGGTCCGAAACACGATTCACAGAATCACAATAAGTCCATGTGTACGTAAAAGAGAAACGTAATGTTTGTGACAAGCATAGGAGAATATATTATGTAGTTGGGTGTTGAAACATAATGTTTTCCAGAGCATCATCAAGCTGACGCTTGAAAGATAGTAATGTTGGCGCACGGACCACGTGAGATGGTAGAGAGTTCCATGTGTTACACACTCTGACTGCAAACGTATGGCGTCTGCAGTCGAGACGGCTCTTTTGGTGTGCCAACTTCAGTGGATGCCCTCTGAGGTGAACATTGGTTGACAAAACTAAAAGGGATCTAAATGGATGGTTGGGCTGTTGGAAAATCTGATACAGTAAGATCATATCGCCTCTGATTTGACGATATTGAGACGAGTATAGCCCCAAGAGCTTTAATCTTTCGCCATAGGTCTTGGACTGTAGACCTTTGACCATCTTGGTAGCCATTCGCTGAGGATTTTTGAGTGCCTTCCGATCTAACTGCAGCCATTGGTTCTAGGCTTGAATTGAGTACTCGGTGTTTTGACTGATATCTGTGGCTAACAGACGTGGAAAGAAAGCCGGCTCAAACAATCCAAAAACACGTTTCAGCAGTTCAACCTATTTTGCCGCCATGGATGATGCCGTGGAACAGTTTCAGGAACAACTCAAGTCTGCGCGAATGACTACTCCCAGATGGAGCATGAGGCAGAGTTTCGTGTCCGAGAGTGTGGGAAAAACGACCAGGGTGACGTGATGATAAAACTTTACATTTGGTAACGTTGAATTCCATATCATTGGAGACAGACCATCTGTGGGCTGGGTCAAGGGCGTTCTGGAGATCAAATGATTCTTCTGGTTTTGTTATTGTCCTTCATATTTTGGTATCGTACGCAAGCGGCAGAGTTTGTGGTCCGAAAACGTCTGGAATATCATTTATAAAGGTAAGGAAAAGATGTGGGTCTAGTACAGATCCCTGTGGAACCCCACGGTTGACATCTATTGGATCAGAAATTGCATCGGAAAAGCGAACTGACATGGTATGTAATGAAAGAAACTCCCCGATCCAGCCAAGTA
>UZAN01042780.1:26092-39085 GCA_900618425.1 Echinostoma caproni | reverse complement strand
ACGTCAGGACATATGAGGTAGCAAGACCGGCATGCGATAGCCAGATGGTGTAATAGGCCCAGATCGACATTGGAGCGATACCTGGAAAGGAAACAGTCAGAAACTGGTCATAAAAAGGTTGGATACCGTAAAAAGCTCTTGATAAAGGATAAACGCATGGCCCGAATTCTGTTCATTCGTGCCTCGGAGATAAGAAAGGTTCTTCAGTTGGATGGTTTGGCCGAAACGACACAACGAACGCTGGAAACGATCTCTCGGAGAAAATACAAGGACAGGATAAGGCTCATATGGCTGAAAACTTTACACATGGAATAATGGAGTGAAAACCGTTGAACTAAGAAAAACAAGTGGACTTTTGTCTCCTTTCGTGACCCAAAGAAATAAAATTCGGATGGTCCTGATACGCGGAACTACTACTAGTAGGAGGGTACAATAACTTTATATCGGGACGTACCATTGAGTTTGCACTAAAGAAAACGCGCAATCACTGGCACTCCATATGGATAAGGACTAAGGGTTCCGATAGGCAACTTGTTAGTCGTCTGTGTCAACATCTTGGAACTGGATAAAGCTCATCTTCCTAGACCCCATGGTTTGAGTTACCGATTTCCACAGAAAACGATAGAGATTTTCCAAACACAAGGTTCATCCTTTCTATACTGTTGATCAATGTTCAAAGGCATAATTAGCCTACTATCCCGGTGCTACTGTCTCTCAGCGCATTGCTAGTTTGTACTTCGGACGGTAACGACACATGTGCAAAGATCAGCTTGGTTCAATGGCCGACAGATAGCAAAATTTGGCTTGGATTAGTATTTTTCCTAATAACTTAGGTCTGACACTGTGCTGTAAATGCTACTTTATACAGGAGTGTGAAAATCACAGTTACATGTTTAGTCGATCCTTCACAAACAGCTTGCAACATCGCACTGTTGCACGGGCCTGTTGTGAGGTACTACTCACACTTGTGAATAGTTTGTGCACACCAGTAAGCGGTTGTTGGGTTCCCATGGCCTCCACGAGTGGATTAAAGGATTTAGTGTTGCAACCCCGGGAGAGACAAACAGGCTGTCAGGTTGTCGATCGCCGACCAAGAAAATATTAAACATTTTTGTAAATCGGATGTCTCGCTCTTTGTAATCTTATTTACTTTTATCCAATGCTGTTCTTCGAATAAATGACTTCCCTTGCCTCAGTACCCCGATTGTGGAACTATGATGGGTTAAGCTGTTACGCACACACCTCAAATAGTGCTTTTCCATTTCAGCTACTGGGTGCTCATGCCAAATCTATTGAAACCAGAACTATGGAAAGTCAATTGTTTGCTAACCTATTATTTGACATAGGTTAGATAACAAAGGAAAAATCTTTAGTGACCCGAAAACAGTATTCCTTCTATTTCTCGCAATGGTGAACTCAGTCGTGCGGATTCCGTATTCCACTGCAGTTGTTTCGGCCGTGATCTAAGCTGAGTATTATCCACTCGATTGAATAGGACAATTCAATGAATGAAAAGATTATAAGAAAAAACGAAACACACCGAAAATTTAAACAATATACAATTCGACCAGTCTAGTTGTCATCTAACAGAAATCATCCTTAGGAGAAAACGAGCCCCGAGAAATCAGGTTTTTTTAAACAAGGATTCTCTCTATCATTGTAGTGAATTTAAGTATAAAAATTCGGTTACATTGAGTGGGGGGTGGGAGCAGAGTCGATTATTTCTGCTCTGCGTTCCGTTGACTGAGGTCATCAAACCCACCCACCCCGCACACACACACACACACACATGTACGCGCTACTGTTATCTATTATCAATGTCGTCGATCCCGCTTGGAAAATACGGATGATGCCCACTATATCGTGCCCAGATCCCGTGAAAGCAATCGCGGACACCAATCTGGGTAACCAAATGGGTAGCAGTAGAGTGAGAAATCCGGCGTGGACAGAGTTCGTCTATCCCAGACCCGATTTATAGACATATAACCATTGAGACAAACCCTTATATATTCAGAGAACTCTCATTGAGATGTGCCTGTGCTGAGGAATGATCTTGTACAACGAAGATAGTTTAACAACTTGAACTTGTCGGTTCATCCGATATGACATTTATACTGACATTCTGTCCGTAAGTGGAACAAATTGGGGTGTACCACGACGAGTTCATACCGATAAATAACGGAGACTGAAAAAAATACATTTATGTACACCATTCAAAATAAAAACCACACTGTTTGACATTTTACTGGCTTTTTTATAATTTTAACATACTGTTGCATGCGTATCCCCTCTCGAAAACTCAATAGAATAAAATAATCCTGGAGCGATTGTCTGATCACACGAACCACGGGAACGGTGAATTGAAAAGCACTGCAGGACTGGGTCAAAATTTGGCGTATCCTCTGCACACAACATTCACCCCTAGTTGTATTGTATTGTATTGAAGCTTTGTGAAGTTGTATACAAGCTTTCAGCCAAAAAGTAGACCACCGTTACAATTCCGGTAAAAAAGAAGCGAAAAAAGGGGAAGTAAAACGTACAAAAATATGAATTAATTACTAAGTGGATGAGAAAGCTCAGAACAAACCCGTGGAATCCATAAGCAAGAAAAGTGTCCCGATCACTTAACCCCCACACTCGGAGTAGCTGATAAAACTGTTCCAATTTACCTATGCACAACGCAGTACAGCCTGTGTTTGCAATCCGGCCATGGGCAATCAAATTCCTCTATCTCACTACCAATAGACCCCAGGGTGACGAGAATCAGTTGATGACAGCCGGTGACTGGTTATTATATGAGGCAGAGAACGATGCACTCTTCTGTTGGATTTCTTGGTCGCCACGTTAAAAAGTCGCACAAATATCCAGCAAAAAATCATTGTTTATTAGTCGACAAACCACGCATGGTTCACCCGAACTACGAATCGGATCAACTGTTAGGTAAATTTAGCTCGGTATACAGGACCATCAAGTTTACACAAGAGTTAGAGGTAGATAGCCGCACACNAGATGTAGTTCTCTCCAGATGTAATCGGTATGTTCAGCGTCATGTGCATAATAATAAAAGGTTGATTGGCCCAATAAATCGAGGAAAATGTGATGCGGTGTCAGAGCAACTGCTCAGATATACTGCATCAGATATACTGAAGAATGAACTCGAAGTTATTTCCGGCGTGATCAGAAGCAATGGGAACCCAAACTGTCATCCAACCAGTCGTGATGGAATGAGTGCCAAAAGTGCCCACAGACAATGTTCCTTATAAGGACCTGATTACCCCCAGAAACCCCTATAAGGTGACCGAATGGGGTGGTAAAAGACACTTTATGTGCTGCTGCTATTCTTTCAAACGCTCTCTAATAACAATCTCTGGGAGTACAGACGAACTGCCGATGCTGACCACCCTTTCCGACGCACACTATTGTGACAATGCAGTCATCCATCCGTATGAAAGTGCACCATCAGCGCTGTCTGAGAAACGCTGGTTTCGGATCAATCTCAAGTGCAATTCTCAATCATTCAGTAAATAGTGGGGATCGTGCTAAACCCAAAAAAGCATCAAAGGACGCTCATATTTATGTTCCCCCTAACCGAACTAAATTTAGAATGCTCCATAGTTGATGCTATCAGCTTTAGAAAATTCATTCCCAAACCACATGCCTGGAAGCGTTTGATCCCAGTTCTTCACCTCGTCTAGGGTAACTTAGCCACTCACTTTCCTACTACTCTACCCACACAAAACAAAAGCGATCCAACTGAATTAGGCTATACGGCCAAAGTGACAGCCCAAACTCCCACCAGCATAAACCTGACGTCGTGATTTGATCGCTCGCATGCACAAAAACACCCGTCGACCTAATGCGATGCTGTCTTCCCAAACCCCTATATTTTACCCTAAAGAAATAACTGGGAGAGACATGGTTATTAATTACTCTAAACAATGGTTCACCGAATGAAAGTATTGGCATTTTTCAAAGATGGAAACCCATCAGCGAGCATATCCAAAAGCGAGCAGAGAAAAAGGTAAACTTTCGCATCAAATTAGATCGAAAACTTAAAACTTTATTGGGTGCGATCAGCCAAGCACTCCGTTCCCTCCGAAATGGCAGCATTCATGTGATTGTTTGCAAACGAATAAGTCGGTAGCCTTCACCATGACTTGAACAGGAGGGAAAAGAAACACGAGCAACAATTCCCTGAAGACGAGTATACTGAATAGTAACAGCAATGAATCAAGTGGAAACGGTACAAACATGATTTTGTTGTTGGTTGTAATAAGCGAAATGTATTGGACAGTGTCATACTGATTGCCCAGTGTACAGACACACAGTCAGCGATGGGAATGTTGTGTGTAATGTGGCTGACGTTTGACTTTTCCAATAGTGTTTTGTCCCCCGGTTTTATTTACTTCTCTCCAGCTTTCTTTTCTTCAAGTGTCCAAAGTGATTGTGATCAATTGAGTTACCAAGGCGCACTTTTACAACCTGACGTTCAATCAGTCATTTGCACGTCCCAGAAATGTCGAGCCGATTTTTGCCCCGGATCTGTGTGCATGGTTGTGGTCGGGGTATGGAGGAGGAGACCGGGTAAAGGAGGAGGAGGGGCGGGGGGGCGGTGGCGGCCGAAAAGCGGGTTGGTTCAGTGCATTGTGACCTACTGTATAGTGAGGGCGAGATTGTTGTTTAGAAACTGAACTGTGTGTGTGTGCTTGTGTATGTGGTATGTCCATTGAGGACGTCGGTCGATTTGCTTTTACTTCATTTAATGAATGAGTTAGATAATCGAGCCTGACAGCAATGTCCGATGTGAACCAGATTCCCAGCAGAATTCTCTCTCTCTCTCTCTCTCCCGCTTGCATGCGCACTCTTTATTTAGTTGGTGCATTTTTCTCGTTCGCAATGTCCACTTGCGAACGGTCGTCAAAGTTGGGGAAGAAATTTATCCAACTTTCTCCCTCTGGACTCTTTTAGTTCAATAGCATTGCTAAGCCATTGCTTGGATTTTCTTCATTTGAGACCGGGAGGATGAACAATAGCTGTGGTAATCGTTTGACCAAAACTCCGATGACTGTATAATTTCTCATCCGTCTCTCCCACCTTCGTTCCACAAACGATTCACTCATCCCTGCAAAAACCGCACTCCATTGATTCGTGTTGACCTTCGGGGTGGAAGATTCATCATTTTGAATTGGATAATTGGTCCACCCGGGCCAAAACAACAACAACAAAATGAAAACTTCAAACGTCACCATTGCCCACCAGGCCTGTTGAAGAAAAATGAATTCACTGTTCTATTTTTGTGGACTCGTACGTTTTAGATAGTATGAATTGTTTTCCAAATGAAAAAGTCGGTGCAAAAACCTACTTCGGGTGTTCTTTTATCGCGGCTAAACTTTATATTTAATTCCCACCAAGTGTAATGTTGTTGGTCTTGGCCACTCCGCAACATGGTCCCAATATGTTCTCATAGCTTACTTAAGGGTAACTATCGGGTTTTAAATTGATAGATGAAAGGCGTTGGTTGTAGTGTCCGTCTATAGCGCTGTCTTTGTGAAATGGGTACGATGTACGGACAGTTTTTAGAATACATTATTTGGCCGGAACTATCTATCAGTTTCGGTGTAATATCGTAAACATATCTGCTGGTATCTATCATAGCACAAGGTAAGAATCGCTAAATAAAACTTTTCGTATCATGCATGTCATGTAGGGCAATTGGTGTTTCAAGTGTGCAGCGAACACGCGAGATGAAACACATAAGGCTAAGAGAACACTTTGTCAAGGACAGATGTGATTGTCAAATTCCTTTGTAGTCTCATCGAGGCACGTCTCACAATCGTACCCCGGCGCTTCAACGGGAGGTAGAGAAACCTGTGCTGCATGGTGTTCATCCTGACATCACTGGGAGGCTTGTCATCTTCGATGAGGTCGACGAGACAGCTTGAAATGATGCTCATATATCTTGAATTGATACCCGGACATCTTGAAATGGTATTCGGACAAATTGATTTGCAAAAGTTATCATGATATGAGGAAGAAGCCATGCATCTCAATTGCGACAATAGAGAAGAGAAGAAATTATGTGCAGTTATCACACGTGACTTCGCAAAATCATTGAAGCATAGAGCTTAACAAAATATTACGCTTCTCTTGTATCGGATGTCAGGCCGAGAAGGCTTTCTTAGAAAGTTTGATTATTAACAGCATTTTGCACGCATTTAGATGCGGAAATAGCGTGCCAAAGTTTATATTGGTTTCACCACTAAATGATACCCACAACTTCAACATTACTCGGGGCATGAGTTTGACTGGATGAACTGCGGGTTGTTCAGAAGGAGGGAGTCTAGAGAATGGTCAGTTCCAATCAATAACTACATTTTATATTTTAAAAGCCTGATACTGGGATAATATGAAATATTGTTTGAATTGGGACTGAAGGACAAACAAAAGAATAGATAGAATGAAGGATATTGCGGTAAAGCAAAATGGAAAGAATAAAGCACATGGATCCAGCGTTCGTGGGTACAAGTTGGGCAGTAGGTATGAAAAACTACGGATGGAATGGAGACCGAAAATAGGTGTATATTTTATGCGTAATGTGATCTTCTGTGTTAATGCATGTCCTTCGGATAATTTCGAAGTATGAATGTATAGAATTAAAGTGAATTGAAATAATATGATAACAAAAATTCGGGAACTTAACCTCAAATCCTTTCACCAGTGTGTTTTGCAACCAAAAAGGAAGCATAAAAACAGTTAATTAACTGAATAAAGTTTATTAAAGTTTCCTTTGTTTAATGAAATTCGAAAACAAATAACTGACTTATTAATTTCCCCTTCTCCGTAGAAATTACATTGGCTTTATCGAAACCGGGAGACACAGAATAAGTAACTATTAAGCTGATATATATTCTGATTGAAAGAATCCACAGANCCACAGAATCCTCGGTGGTGTTTGCCAGGGGGGTAACAATTTTTTGAGTATCGTGACAAGTACTTGGTCTTTCATTGTAGCATATCGCTACTGGAGGTGTGAAAATATGAGTCGAGTTATACGGGAACAACTCAGGTTGATCAATGTCTTCTATGCACCATTATGGCATCAGCCAATTCGAGTCAAGTTAAGATAAGCTTTATGCATTCAAAGGGGAAATTTTCTGCAGTTTACAAAATTAAACGACGGATGTCAGTAGATATTGAAGACGAAAGCATTGCGTTCCATGTTGCAGTGTTGAGGTTTCAGTTATTGAGACGTTCCTTAAAGCAAATGATAAGCATCGTACGATTTGCTAAGAGACCGACAATGAACGGAATGGTACTCTTTCCCTATTTGAATGTGCGTGCAGGCTGCAGTTCCAACTTCGAAGTGCATACGGGATTTCGGGATTTCAAAAGCGCTATTCAGTACGAGTCATCTTGCTGATAAACCTATGAAACATCAAACTACTTCAAAAGTAGAAAGTCATACAAAACAGTAATCCCAATTAATATCAAAATAGAAATGATGAGGTTTGAAAATTATCATGGAATCTTTTTCTCGATACCAAGGGCAATAAATAGCTTAGTATTGAAACCGGCTTGGGTGAATGCAAGCAACCGCAAATTCAGGTTACAGTTCGGTTACGAAAGCAAGCACCTCCGGAGAAAACAAAACCGAATAACAGGCACAACGTTGCAACTGAACCCCATTTAATTATCGAATCATTTCCCTGCATCTCAGCTGGTGCTTATAGTAGAAACCGAGATAGTTTATCGTAAGAGGAGATACCACAACACTTTCTTTCATTCTTCCGCTTGCGTAGTTAAGACGGCAATGCCAGACTGCGGTAGACCGCATTCTGCTAACAGCAGGGGTTTTCGGCACTTGATTGCCATGACCTTTTGAACGATACCTCTCTTTCGACTTGGTGGCCAATCTGCAGCAGATGGCAAGTAGTTGAAGACCCAGGTGTTCTGTTGGGCTGATTTGACGGACTGGTTGTTTGTATTACCTTCAAATTAATCAATTGACGTTTGACCCTCTGTTAGTATGTGTTCGGTCACTCGAATGAGCAACTAACTCTCTGATTTACCTACTAAGGTGGCTCCGCAACCGTACTGAGTTAATGGATTGCTTGTAATCTGGTGAACAAGGACAGCAGTGTTTTGACTAAGGATCTGAACATCGGGGATTTTGGAAGTGAACGATCGGATTTGAAGTAAGATATTTGCGAGCTATAGTCGCCACCAGACTTCCTCGTATAAGTTGGCTCACACCAACGCCTCGGAAAGACAGTTGAATAAAAAATTATTATTTTAGTACTGGATTCCCCAATACCCTTTTTGCTATACCTGTGTATGAATTTCCCCGGGTAGTCACTGATCTTCAAGGCTTCCGTGAATCCAAGTAGCTCATTTTCTTCATTGTTCAATATGCTAACAAGATTAGATTGACCAAAGACAGTACGCAAAGACCCCATTTACATAAGATCGGTGCGTAACCCTCAAAGCGCATTTATTAGCAGACGTAAGTGAATTTTCGCCACCCAGACCTCAGCTTCAACCAATAACGAAGTCTAAAAATTGGAGTGAGTTGTTTTGTTCCGTTTTCGTATTGAATTAAATACCTAATGAGGCAAATTTAATTCGCCTGAGAACTCCTCGTCCAGCCTGGTACTTCGGATGATTTTCAATGATTTGCGGATTTATCTGTATAAGATAATGACGTTCATTATCCCACTGGGGTTTCTATTGTGAGCAGACACGAGCTAGAATATGATCCCTGAGCCGCACATAGCCACGTAGTCGACTTTTGATCTGTCGAGTACATAATTACAAGACGATCCGGGAATGAGTGGCGGATAGGAAAGTCGTAGTCACTTATGTGTGGGAGACACTGATGATTATTTCTTTGAGAATCGTTGCCAGTTCGAAGCTGTTCTTCGGCGAGAACTTTGCAATGGGCTTTCCTTCGTGGTTTAGTGTTATTTAACCAGCTACTTTTCTGTATTGATGAGTTGAGCATGAATTGACTGTAATATACAACGAGACTGATCAATACAGGCAGTTACTCTCGCTATCAGTGAACAGTATTCCATCGGGAAGATGCAGCTCAGGACCAAGAGATTTTGTTCATACAGAAAATAAAACGATACCTATCAAGGAACCAGTACCGAGAACGAACGAATGAAAAGTTGCTTCTGTAAATTGAGAAATAAAAAATCGATTCAACATTTAATACCTATTTCATATCACAGGAGTACGTTCATGTAGCTACTGTACCACTCGTATAGCAAAGTAAAGTCACCGGAAGCTGGTAGGCGACTCACCGTCGGCCGTAAATGCTGGAAGCTGTTGCTAAGTATTGCCCAAGGACTCGAGCACGAGGAACCTTGCTGCCCCATAACACACATGCACACAGGTCCCCTGTCGTCTGCGCTTTTCTGGCTAGCAAACGTAAACAGGAGTTTGGTCACCCACCCAACATGGCTTCCTGTGATATTTTGTGTTCCCAAATGTCAAGCGCATGGTGCGTAGGGTCCGATACGAGTCCCCAACAGCTGCATTGGGGACGTTCATTAAACTGCTGAAAGGGTTACCCGCTTCGGCATGGTCAAGCTAGTTCACCAAATGGTTTGAGAGCATGGAACTGTACATGAACGCGGGTGAAGAATATTTCGAGAAAATGTGCTTATTTTTTTGCAACAAAAAAAAACATTTTATGCATCCGGAAACGGTTCGCTCAACCCTCGTAATCATTCCACCTTCGGAAACAGTGGAACCTGTCAAGCCCAATAACATCATCCACCATGTTCTTCCGGTAAAATATGGCCGCATTCTTGCAATGTTTCTCGTGCACCAGATTTCTGACAACAACTTTTTCCCCAATAAGTAACCAAATGTTTCCTTCAATAAACGAAATTTCATTTTGCCGACCGAATTTCACCAGGGAGAAAGCGAGCAGTTAGCGCAATCACCTGGAATTCTGTTTTTCAGCTGTTTGTTGTGATCTCACGTGGAATGGACCGACAGAAAAAATTGAAGGCCCAGAGCGAAAATACGCAAATGTTTTGAAAAATGGAAGGATTTAGGGCAGCACGGAAGCTTGAGATTTGACTTTGACAACTTGACTTGAAAGTACGGGAGCAGTGCAAGATAATAAGTACCCACTGTAAATTCATACAATTGATTAGACAGCACCAAGAGGAAATTGAAATAGCTCGCAATACGACTGATTCGGGGCTCTAATCAACAATACAGTACCATCCTAACGCTCCCAACAGTTAGAATATTGCAGCAATCCAATGGTTTGTGTTTAGCAAATATAATAATTCACCAACCACACTAATATTGAGGACTTTCAATTGGAGTAATTGTGACGATCACGATGTTCCTCTAGTGTGGTACGCTGCAGGTTCTCTACCGATTAATTTATCCCTAGTTGAATAGTTCCTATCTTTTCCCAATTTATGATATTCAGTTAGAAATGTGCTTATTCTATCAAAAAGCTCATATTGGTAACCGCAGTTCAAATGCCTTCAGCATTCCACTTTTATAAAATCGAAGCAGACATCAGTTTCGCATTCATTTCACCGTTAATTGTGAGAAACATTGTGGGTACCTGATCTAGGTTTGACTGACCTTATCGCACGCTTCTTCCTCGTAAAACCACTCAGTAAAGACACTTTATCATATGATCACCAGTAATGTATGTTCACCGTCCGTTCTGGATTTTGAAGACCGAGCCCTGCAGATCACGGACAACAACAACAACTACTACTTCTAAGTCCAGTTTGTTCATGTCATTTCCATTAAAAATCTGTCAACTCGACTGGGTTCCAATGTTCCCTTTTGGGGAAGAAGCATTACCCGGTTTCAACTCATGCTCGGTCTCATCTGCGAACTTTCTTAGTCTGCTTACACAAGCGACCGATATATGCATGATACTAACTATACTCTATCTAACTCGTCTGTACAACCCAATACATCATTGTGTTCTGCCGGACTGTTCAGACAAACCCGTGGACAATTAGAACACAAACCAGTGCCTTCACTGACCATTCTTCCCATAGGCATCCATTTTCGTATAATCCAAAAATATTTTGCCTATCCTCCTTTCTTATAGTCGAGGGCTAAAGAATCACCTGTCAGATAGTTATCAACAGCTCAAACTGAGGAACATAATGCATAGACTGTCCAATCAGTGATTCTGACATTTACTTGGAGATAGCTTCCTAAATGTGCTAGTTTTATCTTGTACATCAGCGACAGGACTGTTCATGTCCCACTCACAACGAAATAGATCTGTCCGTGGCTGGATTCCGTCTTCTCACAGATTCCCAAGACAGTTCCCATGTCAATATATTTTCGGTACAAACGGGATTACATCTTGATTTAGGTAGGCGTGATGCGTAGATTCGTAAACTGGTAGCTATTGCGTAACCTCATCATTCGTCGGGAAGAAGTAGCAACCGAATGCATGGCAATCGCATAACTAATCCCTTCCCCTCTCGGAAGGGGGAAACTTTTCCAAAAGAAAATCGTCTGCAAGCTAGTAGGTTTTTCTTCTCCACTGCGCAAACTGAAACGAAACCGATCATCTGTGATTGAAATGCTGATGTAAACTGACTTCACCTTTGGTGATATTTTGTCCGGTTGCTTGGGGCGATTGGGGAAAAAGTAACACGTTATGTGCTAATTGATTACAGGTCATAATGTTTCTAGTATTTTTGCTGGAAATACATATGATATATTTTACAAATTTTAACAGTGACACCTGTCCATCGTTTACCGCTCGACATAGTTGAGTGAGATTTTACTGAGACCATCTGTCTTTATATACAACTTCAACACTTTCCAATTGTAGCCGAGAAAGACGTTTTTGCATCATCCGTCAGAGGATTTAAATTAACGAAATTCGTTCAAACGGAGACGAGTGACTTTTTGAAACAGTTCATTGAACATATTAGATAACTAACAAACAATGAAAGTAAAACCTAAGGCATCGTCGTTTCAGCCAGCCAAAAGTGAAATAGACGTTCAGAAAATATGCGGTTATTACTATCAAAACGACTGGAACAAAATTCGAATACAAGTACAGTTCATCCGGATCATGTGCCACCGCGTTTGGCATGCAATAATGTATCTTGAACATAAATGACGATTCCTGCGAGAGAATGATCTCAATGGAATATGAATCAACTCGGAGTACATGACACGAAAAGAGTGAAAACAATTACCTCTTTCTGATCAGGTACATGTACAGTTAATCTCCTGCAATGTCTCACCCCTGAAAAGTCGCATTTTCTAATATATCCTCACTCTTTGGAAAACCGCATGCGTGATAACGTAGTTTCTGACTGTGCAATGTCGCACCCCTCAATATGTCACAGTTCCAGAAATCTACTCACTTGGTTGTTGACCGATGTTCGGGACGACCATTGACCAATCAATCTGCCAATGGTTGCAAAGAAGACACATCGATGCCAACAATGGAGGACAGTGTGACTTGACTTCAAAATGTGCGATCGCTTATCGATCAGAACTAGTTGGAAATGCTGAATCAGCCAGGTGCAACTCAGAGCCCCGTAACCGAATCACTTAGTATCTCAAGAAAACTGTTAACAGTGTTATATCCCATCGAACCGTCATTGGATAATTTGTTAATGCTGGAGCGGTACATAATTATGAACATTGGAAAGAAGTAAATAACTAACCCAATTAACGTACTTTTCATCGACCCGATTTATTTCGTAACCAAAGTCCCGACCGATTTATGTTCTGAGGGACAGACTATTCTCGGTGAAAGCGTCAAGGGCACGATCACCATGGTTAACGGTCTCTAGTGGCGTTCCGCAAGGATCAGTACTGAGGCCAATACTATTTCTGTTTTTCATCAACGACCTGCCAGACTGCCTGGAATCGGAATGTCTATTGTACGCGGATGATCTGAAGATTTGGAGACCCATCCAGTCAGAGAGTGACGTGAACACCCTGCAGAGAGACCTGGACTCTTTG
>UZAN01042780.1:4866-18928 GCA_900618425.1 Echinostoma caproni | reverse complement strand
TCTCGAAAGGTCGAAGATATCCATGTGCAGATCAAGTATTAGTGAAGGAACCATTTTCGGTAGACTGGTGCATCCTGAGTCCGCATGGCGGACTAAGGTGTTTAAATTGACCTGGATTTCATATAATACATTGACGCACTTTCGGTGAATTTGCCCCCGGTGTTCAATTATCTTCTGTCCTGGATAGGAATATTCCTAGTACTTTAACCGTTGCTCACTCCTCTTCTGCCTTGTTTTAGTGCTCGTTCGAACGTATTCACGTGTCCACTATGCTCAAGTTACTGCGACCTGGCAATAGTGTGAGTTCTTGTCTAAGAACATTTTGGGCATTTTGGGTCCAGTCCCAGATACAAATTGGCTTTTGTTGATATCTTCGATATCAATGCGCAACCGGTGCAGGCGCGAAACTGTTCTTCAAGCTTCATATCGATGTTGGTTTATTAAACGCAGGGATGAGAGCGATTCTTCATGCGGTTAGTTCCCGAATGTCTAGGGTGGTTAGTAAGCCTGATACCCCAACACACTGCATAATGAAACAACTCAGATACATAACGCATCAAAGTAACCTAATGAATCACTCTGCTTGTTAAAATGTGATTCAGATGCGAGGCACGAGGATGCAGATGGGCGTTAAAGGGGAAATAATCGCCATTTGAACCCAAACGGAGTGAATAAATAAAAACGAAACGGGAGAAAGCGTGGCACCACAAATCTGCATCGTACGGGAGTATGCTGCTGGAAGGCGTGAGTAACCTGATACATCTCACAATCCCCTTTTAATTCAACAGACCTTGGGATAAAACAAGATAGAAAAAAGTGAAAAGTATAACTACAGTGATTGGAAAATTTATAGATGTTTTACAGACTCCAGAAACATTTCAGTGTTTGAATCGGGAAAGACAAATGTCTGGGTTTACAAATTTAAAAACCAAACCCGTAAAAATCATTAGAGACTGCAGTTTTTCATAACTTCCAGGTTTTATCCTAAATAACTCCTTGTTGGATACTCCACAGGGAATGAATTGTGCGGGAGATGGAAGGAGTGCTCCAGACATCTGAGTGGATTTCCCATAGCACCCCGTTATGAAGTTAAACTCAGAAAATGTTTGAGCAGAATACACGGGTGTAAGAAAAACGGTCGAATATAGTGGTAAATTTTACAGCAAGCACGGAATTAGAGAAAGCAGCAAATCATCCGGGTAGGAAAAACCAGTGAAGTCGTGAGCGACTTTCATCCTGTTCCACACTAGAATTTTTTAATCCACACTTTAACTTATTATCATAGATAATGAAAGTTGAATTGGAATGAACACTGAAAAGCACCGGATAAAGGGATTCCATAGTAAAAAGGGATATAGATTGACTTTGGCGTTTCTCTAGATAGCACGGAAGGACCACGTATCTCTATGGTTTTACAAAGAACAGGAGCCGTTACTTCAGGTTCGAGATGGATGGGTTGGTGTCGTTTTTCGGCAGGCCAGCAGGGAGCTTGTAGAAGTCTTCAGCATTAGATACCTCGAAGGATCCGATAAATTGACATTTTAGAAAATAATCTACCTCGTAATTCACTCAAAGAACATGGGTTGGTAGGTCATCGTTGAATGGTTCAATAGCAAATGCGTCCCGAAAGTTGATATTTGGCATTTACTTTGAAAAGACTACATACTCCGCCCCATAGATAAGCTTAATGACATGCTACAGGTTCCTACTCTTTAGATATTTGGAAACTGTTTAATCCATTAACTTAATCTTCATTCAAATTAGAGTAGCATCTAAAATTAGTTGTATCATTTGCTTAACTACTCTGTATTATTTTGTCACTGTAATATCTTATTTGATCAGTGGTGGAACAATCTCGCGTCATTATTAGGTGAAACATTAAGGCACACAAAAATAATTACAGTTACGGGTCCGTTAAAGGACTAGGGAATAAGCTGTTTCCTTACTCGTCCCCCACCAAGAATGCGGATTGAATTTTGAGTCAACTGTTCCCTCTTCTGGTACTTCTAGAGTAATAATTTGTCTGGATTTCTGTCAAGTGGTCTGAAGTGATCGAAATATCTGTTCTGAGCACAGACCGCAAGGCTATGAGGATAACTCCTAACTGCCTGAGCTGTGGCTAAACTACGAAACCTAATGTATCTGGACGGTCTTGTTATTGACTCCATGTACTATCTGACACGATTCGGTCACATTCATAGAGGGCTGATTTTCAACAACCGCACTTAGGTTGAACTTCTACATCCTACTTCTAAGCTACAATTGATAGGGCTCTTCAATACACCTGGGCGGACACCCAGTGGTATGACTAATTTATTTTGCCCAGGAAATAATGGATGAACAACCCCAGAAACATGCCGTGTAATTGGACACTCCAGACCTCATTGTTTGAAGCTCGGATAAACTGTTTGTGAATCACTTATAAAGCTTGTCGTATGGAACTCTTGCCGATAGTGATTCCCACATACAGCAACCGGTCAACGCGTTCGCAATTCGCATCACACTCTAAGGTGTGTATAAATCACTAATCCGAAACGTTTTGGTGCAACAAGCGTTGTGTTGCACTCACTNACAAGCGTTGTGTTGCACTCACTGTAAGTTGTTATCTCCGTTATTTTGGACTGTCTTTTGCATTGCTTTTGCTTTGGAACCCCCAGACACATATCCGAAGTTTTGTTTCACTAATAGTACGGTTGTTAGTAGCATACGGTGCTCTGTTGCTGTGGTTCTGAATTAATGAAAGCAATATTTTTCGCCATTCCGTTTTTGTATCGTGTCAGATTTGTTCGCGTGATGTGTGCGGCTGATAGCGGTGGACAGACAGCCCGAATGGTATTCCACAAGTATCGTCCAATTTTGACACTGTGAATATGTCAAATTTGTGGACAATGATTTTGATTGCTGTTTTCCAAACTCTGAGGTTTGTAAACGAGAGTTATGCTGTCCGCCAAATTTGGCAGTTTTACCATCAACCGAGGTGACATTACCACAGCGAAAACATCCCCGCGACTGGTAATCAGTTTGCCAAACTCCGGAGTGGGTGGGTGGGAACTGATCACCCCAAGTTGCAGATGCGCAACACTTATCCTGCTTCTTTTCAAACCGGCGAAAACTATCAAATGACAAACAAACAATCTGAAGATAATCCCGGTTTTGCGGGCGTTGTGAAAAAGGATGGTTTTTTGGGAGCCTCTGTCTTCACCATTTTGGTATTTTTGCTTTTCACTTTTCGCTCTTAGAAATGCCACTGCACCATTGCACTCACCCATTACAGAGCAATGTGTTGTACGCACCTTGATCATTTTAGCAGTTAGCTAACAAGAAACAAGGCCATTTCAACTTCGCGTTAAGATTGAAAAAATCCGAATGGAATCGTAAGGCAAATTACTTAAAGCTCCGTTCTCCTCTGCTTTGAACTTTCACATAATAATAATAATAATAATAATAATTTCGAAGGATTTTGTGGCGCACTGTTTAAGTATAGCGTGACGTAAAAACCGGAGAACCGTTTCGATCTTGGATTTGGTTTCATCACTAGTGTGAATCCGCTGACTGGGCTCGAACCCAGGATCAAGCCCAATTTATCGTCTTGGAATAATTTTCATTGAAGAGGAAAAGCTGAATCCAACTGTTAGAAAACAGTAAAATACATTTCCTTAGATTTATACATTCTGAAGGTCACACAAAACAGGATAAACTGATTAAGTTAAACTGTGGTGGTAAAGCATGTACTGTTTGCACTATAGAACATCCTATCCTTTTCCTGAGGTTTGTGATAGGTACATCTGAATATCAGTGGGGTGGCGTGGGGGCAAACTCCATCCGTTGATGTTAAATTTAATTTATCACGCAAGTGCTCGACTGAAATACATGCAACCTTGATGTTCGTTAAAACACTGGCTCTCACATCCCCCACCACCTCAGGTGTCTACACCGGAGCAATCTGATTTCCACACCAGAACGAACAACGTGATCAGCGTGATTTGGAATGAGATTGAGGGACATGAGAGCAATGAAACTGGGTTGAACAACAGCTTTGTATTCTGAATGAGGAATGCTATCTGTTATGTGCACGCGATTCTTGATCTGAATGCGTATGTTCATTTACCCATCTTCTCCGTACAGGATATACAAATTGAAGATGTACTTGTGTGTGTAAAAACGTAAAGGGGGGTGGGTAGGTTGGTAAAGACCTACACCAACGCCATCGATGCCATACAAACCAGTTGTGAGGTGAATGTCGTTCTAAATATACACATATGTTTCTCTTCCGACAGAGTGGGGTCACACCGAAAGGACACCAAGTATGACCGAACAGAACGAAGTGGAGCAGTGTTTGAACGTTCGATTCTGGTAAGTCCACGGGGGTGGAACTCTTCCGGTCAGAGGAGGTTATCCTTTCGTTCCTGTCAAAGTGCTCGACAGATGACCGATTTGGGAAATCTGCTCTCATTGTATCTGACCTTTAGATTGGACGGAGAGAGAAATCTAATATCAATGGGAAATATCTGAAAAGCCTGATTGCGAGAACACAATTTGACTGAGCGGTTATTTGGAAGCGAAGTGCGTGCGGCCACAGTAACGAGATCATCACACAGTTTTCATCCATGAATGACTAAACAGTTCCATTTATCGATAGCCTTCTTCGTTAGGAATGAATAAATGAAATATAAAAGCGAAAGTAACTAGGTCACTTCTATTCAGACTGAAACCGCTAGCTAAGGTCACCAAATGACTCTACCGTTAGTTGGAACTTGGAAAACAATGAACAACTTGTTTTCGTTGGCCATAATACATTTATGATAAATTTGTATCCGTTTCTGACGTTATACCACTGTTATTGGGCTTAGTATCATTATTATTTTTGCGCATTCCCACGCTTCCGTATGCATTCCCGTTGATGAGTGTGTATTGCACGAAACTCAGTGAAAGACTATCGAAATTCAATCACCTGAAAAGGGAAGCTAGGTAGAGGAGGACTTCAATCAGAACATATGGTGTTAATTCACGTTTTTGACATCAGAAAGACTAAGACATGAGCAACATGATGTTCGCGTCCCATGGTCATATAACTGAGAAATACAGAGACCATAGCAAAGCGTTCTGAATAATCATTTTTGATACGAGGTACTTCAAACTAAGAGATGACTTTATTAACTCCTCAGGTGCATATTCAGCTGAAAACTATCCAAGAGGTAAAAACGATAGGCAAAATTAAACAAATGACAACCACAAGCTTATTACTATGGATAAATCACGAAGAAAACAGTTCAAGTGACAGACATTTACAGACTATTTTATCAAGCATTGGGGAAAAATAAGGGCTTTAGGCGCAGGGCCTATAGTCTTCTGACTTTCGTGCCAAGCTTTTGCAGTCAGAGTATGCAGTACTTGGCGCACCCTTGCATCTCACTTCGTTTGTGCACCAACTATTGAACCTTTCAAGCGGAGACTCGATGAAACCCTGGTACACTTCATATTTCTAAACAACTAAAAACAAACACAAATTCACTGAAGACTATAATATCTGTTATCGGCTACCTGGACCTTTATGAGTTTTTTGTCGAAAAACAATTGAAATGTGTATAAATCCTATGGGGGCAAGCGAAGTATGAGCTTGTAAGTAATTCCCATAATGAAACTTTGACTTTGTACCGCAACTAATGGATTTATTGTAATTAAATGATGAATGAAACGTTTCAAGATAAACACAGTTTGATTTGCGCCGAAACGAACAGAAAATAAAACTTCGGCACAATTAGATGACTTGACAGAAACATCGTGTTCAGAAGACCACTCTGTAGGTTGAGAAACAGCTAGATGAATTGCGGGAGGACAGAGTTATCGGGCGAGTCAAAAATAATCTCATCAGAATGCTTGATTAACAAAGGCTCTTACAGACTGACATTAAGTCTCTTCGGGTGGAAAAGAAGAATGGAGAAAGAATGACACACGGAACAAACCCTAATTCGGACATTAACACTGGACATACCAGTCAGGTGGATTATAAACTATTTTAAACTAGAAAAATAGCCACTGAAGAAGACCATGGTAGGCAGAGGACCATCATTGTCTGCATGAATAGAAACAGGCTGGTGTCTATCAACATAGGCAAATGCATCGTAGTAATCGAAAAACAAACTCTTGAATCTTTGTACGAATAATCAAGTAAATATAAAACATAGTGCTCTGAGGAACCCGCAGCATCAAGGATGAACCTTTTAGGGTGATAGAGAAACTGATTATAAAACACGTGCTCAGTCGGCGAAGGAGGAGGAATAACTGTCTGAAAATACCTTTTGAAATATCTTCTAAAATAATGCATTTGTTCGGCATTGCCAACCTATTGGCTGTTCTCCGGCAATCAGGTATTGAATATTGGAAAAATCCTAAAAGAAGATGTTGGACACATAGTAGGTTGTAATCCACCAGCACCTCTAGTCAGTATTATGAGGGTTTAACGGTCTGGTTATTATACGAATTTTTTTGGGATCAACTACACGACGAAGATCGACAGTTAACCCGGGAGGGAGGGGGGGGGCTAACTGCAGCATTTGAATGGACCTGAATTTAGCTGATTTGACGAATAGCCGAGTTATATCTTCAACAACCATGGAAGGAAAGCGTCCACTGGCAGAAGAACCACATAACTGTTTTAGCACTTTCCCGATTCCTGGACACATTTGTTTGAAAGAAGACGTTTATTTTATGCGAGATTCCGAGGGCGAATTTCAATATTTCTGGACTCTGTCAATATTCATCGGTTGATAATTCTTATATTTATATGCATGTTCCATGGTCAAACCCACTACTTCGGGATGGAAGAAGAAAAACGAAGAATTTCTCATGGTCAGTCAACGTCGAAACGGGAGTCAAGATAGCCGACCCAGTGATGACAGAAATTAGCAGGGTCAGGGTCAGAAACGGCAGAAAAAGTCTGCCGTGGCAACCGTGCCACCAAGTCTATCAGAATATACGGGGTTAAAATCATTTTTATCCCGGATCAAAATTTGTGATTACAGGAACTGAGGACCTTGAGGGAAATTTTGTTAGTAACGTGATCAGATAAGCTTAGAAGAGAACTACACAATGTTTAAATTACTTCGAGGTTGTTAACGCAAAGTACATCAAGTACGCCAGTCATCCCAATAGAGACGTGTATGAAATTTTTCAAAGTACCTATAATTAAAACCGAGTGATAAATCACTGTGAGCCAAAAAAGTATTTATACGATTCAATCAAACAATGGAAAAAGAGTCAAAATTTTGGAAAGTTTGTTCAACGGACTCGTAGGGCACGTGATTGGCAAATGTGCCGGTATTTGGGTTGACGCTAATGCATCAATGTGAAAGGTAGATAGATCAAAAGGATAGTAAAGCTATCGCGCGGAATATCCTTGATATATGTGGTAATACTTCATGTCTTTCACGTGTGGTAGAGTGATGAACGCGGTAATCGTGGAACCAATCAAGTTCGACGATATCATCACCTATGTCCTTACACAGGTAGGTTTCCTGATCGAGTATGAGGTCAACGGTATGAAAGACATCTTTCCAACCAGTGAACGGGCATTGTCACTGATGTTGGCAGGAATGCTCAGTCAAGTAAAACGAGTATCTCCTTCAGTGTCCCTGTACTACCTACCCCCTAGTTGGGCTTGAAAGTCGCGGACTACTGTCATTCACTCATTGGAACGTTTGGTTTTAGAACACGTAGTTACGCGCAGAATCACATTCGCTCAACCCGAATTCCGATAGTCATCGAATGTTGAAGCTGTTCGAGTGTTTTCAGGTGATATAAAAGTGAGCAAATCAACCTTTTTAAACAGGAAAATTGGGTCAAATTGAGTTGTTGTAAATGACATGATTTTGTAAATTAATATTATTTCAAGGTCAGATAGACAATGGTGGATTTGTTTTATGGGCAGTTTAGAAACTGTTCATGTGTGTAACGATCACTTCCACTTCAACAACTGTGGTGAAACGCACCACGATTAACAGTGCGCTGTCAACGTTCGCCCAACCCGTACCCAACCCCAGCCTAAACGGACTGACTGGCTGGCATCTTGTCCATTTTGATGTGGTCAGTTGAAAAACGTTTGCCCGTTCATACACCGAAAACAAACAAAGACCAGTAGACGAACACAATGTATACGTTATTGGTCGAGTCAACTAAAGACACGGGGCATTGGTAAAGAATCAATGCTTAAGGAAATGTTGATGGCAATCAAACTAGCAGTATAAAAATGTATAAAAATGCTTCATGTTTGTTTATATCATAAGGGGTAGGTATGATGTTAATAACGGGGTGGACTGTGTAGTAGACGAGCTCGACGGTATAGTTCAAGGGGGCGCTGGTTAAGTAATCGGGGTGAGTTAGGCAAACGAGTAATGATAAATTCCAAGCTGCTACCTCATCGACTGGAGATAGAAAAAAACGAATTTTTGAGTACGACGCTCAAACCAGACTAAGAGGAATGCATTCATTTTCGAGCATTTGTTTGAGGTTGAGTATCTCATGAATCTAGAATTTACATTGGCTTCATTTCATCACTGGTGTGAAACATGCCACCCTTCATTTGATAGGATTTATTTTCCGTGGACAGATATTGAAGAAGTTGTACCAGTCATGTTTGGAATGCAACTGATGGAAGACAGTCTACTGTTATGCATGTCCCAAGACAGAAGAAAACAACATTTACCCCACTTTATTGTTTCATCCACGCCAAACAGCAACATAGTTCGATGTTTGCCGTTCATAAACATGGAAGCGTGCAAGCTACGGTAACTGGCCAACTTTGGTTTGCTTTTAACTGGAGTATGGGCTCCACTACAGCACAAAGACAACGCAATGTGCGTTTTTTTGTCTCGAGGTGTAGTGTGCACAGTTCCGTCTTTTCCAAAAGAACCTGGTGACCGCCATTCGCAGCCTTTCTTTGCAACTTTTGCATGATTGATGGTGGGGTTATTTCCAACGAAGTTACTCATCTGCCATAGGGTGCAGGTGTTGCTTCGTTTGATCGGTAAAAAGATGTAAAGATCATTTAAAACATCTGATGTCGAGGAATGCAGGCGATAAACTATTTTTTACTACTACACCTTTTCCCATCAAGCTCTAGCTAAAACCAGCAGTCCTTTAGTCTCGACCTGTGATCCTTTAGCCAAAACCCGCAATGATTTAGCCGCAACCCGTAGTCCATTGGCCTCCATGCACAACGTTTAATCACGTCGCAGTAGGCGATTCAGATCAAAAAGTATTGGAATATTTTTAAGCCAACGGTTGTTGAAAAAATCATTTTCTACCAATGTTGATCTTGTAAAGCTTGGTTATGAAGTGAGGTGTGGGGATCGCACGCTGCACCACATGTCGAATGGAGAATTTGTAACCGATGTGTCCGTATCGTCAAACCATTTGGCACCTCTCTTATAGCTTCACTGTTTCCGTATAACATGTGATACTCCTGTGTGTGAACATCTCCAGTGTACCACAAACGGTACATTGTTTTGCATTCATATTCATGATAAGAGGATACATAAACATGCCGAGGATAACAAACACCGTTCACAAAAAATCCTATAACTACCATAATTTGATTAACGTTGAATCACTTGACATAATTACCACGATCGAGGCTCATGAATTACGGGTTTTGTCTATAGCTTGATGGAAAGCGGTGTGCTAAACAGGGTGTCTTTTGTTAACAGTGTTTATTATCCTCGGCCTATTAATGTATCCACATCTCAGTAGCACAGATCACGTTATGTGGATACACGGAACGATAAGCAAATACCTTTTGTGGTTTCCGTTTTTCATTTATTTCAGGGTCTGCGAATGTGAAGGAATTAACTGTTTGTGCTACACCTGAGATGTTTACTTACAGGAGTATCGCATCTTATACGGAAGCTCTGAAGCTGTACGAGATGTGCCAAATGGTTTGACGATACGGACACATCAGTCAAACCTTCTCCAGTTGGCATTTGGTGCAACGTGCGACCCCCACAGCTTCTTTTGTAACCAAACTTTGCAAAACAAGTCTTTTCCGGATCCATGGACTTCAGAATATTCCAATACTTCTCGATCTGAATCGCCTACTGCGGCGTTACTAAAGTATGTGCGTGGAGGCTAAAGGAGACTACTGGTCGGGGCTAAAGCATTGCGGGTTTTAGCTATAACTTGATGGCAATAGGCTCCAGGGAATTCGGACAGTGCGATTGTTTAGGTGTTAATTTAGATCCACTCGTAATTAAAACCTAAGGGATCAATATGGTTTGAATAAACTCTTCTATGAAATTACTTGAATACCGTTATCTTACGCTTTTCACGTTAAATTTAAAAGGCCAGAAATGTGCCCGTAAGTGAGAAACAATAGTCGCGCATAAGACCTATATGTGCGTCAGAACGGGGTACCATCCTTAATTCAATAGTAATCAATTGATGAATATGGCTATTTCACAATCATTCCTTGTACAAACTGTTTGACAGCTGATTTATTCCAGACATGCTACTGACCAGTGAGTTCATTCACCTAATCCTTGATGCCTTATAGAAGATATGGAACTGCATAAAGGCTGATTGTCTTTTCAGTGCAGAGTTCAAGTCGGCTTGGTATTGAACCGTGATCATACTCTCGCTGCCTTTTGTGGGGAGGGCACTTGTTAAGCAGAAAATAAGCGAGCACTACCACCGATTAGCTACAACAATAACAATAACATGAATGTTTTGTGCCATCTATTATTTCAAATAAGTTTCCCCACTTTATCATCTATCGTATAAAACAGTTATTTACCTTACCCCTGTAGTCGCTGAATAAGAGGGTTCGGAATAACACCTCGCTAATATAAAAATGTTTAAAATCGAATCATTTAATTACGGATCATGAACATTCTGAAGATAAAACCATCTTTTTATCGAGGTTACATTGGGAGACAGAGGCCCAGCTCAAATGAGCATATTGCGTGATATGTATGCTACACGATCGTGGAGTTCATAGTCCGGTTCGAATGGAATGCACGCACTAGTGGTTAGAGTGTTTCAGTTGGGACTCATCCACAAGGAACTGTTGACTGCAAGGCCACAGTGAAGATCACTTAAGCGATACGGAATAATCACCATGTATGACGCAAAAATTAATTACAAATCAACTGCACCATGGGAGTTCCGCTGGTTACTCACGGTCATCCAATCCTCGAGCATAAGGCAGCCTGGTAAAGGGGTTTTTCAAGGTAATCGTGAATTCCTCGAATTCGGAATCGCTCTTGAGTGAACACACTGTATTTCTGTCGGTTGTGAAAGTTCAGTAGCTTCGTAGCTCAGCTGGTACAGCGTGCGCGTGGGCGGCATCCATACGTGGGTTCAAATCCCACCAAGGCTACTGTACGTTTCACAATCTCGACATGAAAACTTCAAATCTGCCAAACGAAAATTTGAACGCCTTGTATTTGTTGATAACCAATGTGTAGGAACCATGCGCTTACTTACTATTACTCGACACCCGGGAAAATAGAAAAGTTATGATTATTAGTTCCTTCAACGCATGAAATATATTCTTCCATGTTCAACCGTTTTCTGTTTCAGTCTGCACTAAACCATACGCAAATCAATCCGCTAATAAATACTCTCTGTTTCTTCACCCTGCTGTTGCCCACAACAGTCACTGTAGTTCATCTTACACAACTTGAATCGTATAGGTGTAGTTTTGTGACCGTCTAAGACAATTTTACAATCGCAGATGATTTTGACTGGCGTTAACCGATGATGAACTGCGTCTCCCTTTGTTACAGTTGGGTCAAACGAAATGGCTGGATCCGTAGTGCTACTTTCGAAAGCGATACTAGCACTGCACAACTGAGGAGCCCTAATAGAAGTGAAATTCGTGTTTAGTACTTCCCGAGTGCGTCGGTACATGAATCAATTAATGATTGAGTTTGTAGGTGAAACCTGAAAGATAGTCAGTCGAAATAAGAAACAACAAATAATCGGTTGGTTGCAAAGGGAGGATGATAAATCAAATACCCCTTAATCGATACAAATCAATTTGGGAGGAATTACCGATCATCAGATGGATTAGGGAAAAGTTTCTAAAATGGTTGTTTTTGAAGCTCCCAGGAAAAAAGAGAACGGTCAAAATAACCGCTGAGTGCTCTGATCTCACCACTTTTTAGTGGTATCTGTCTGCATCACACTTATTGGAAACTGGATAGTTTATCTCAAAATATCTCAGCATTCCCCATGGGGAAATGAGTAGATGTCAGTCACTAACAAAGGTTGATGCGTGGGTTATGCTCACAAGCTTTTCCATCCATCAAACCTAGTCGGAACGTAAAGAAAGGAAAACACCTCTCCGACAGTCTCTGCCATCTGCACAATCACCCAAACGGGTCCATATCGGAACGTGCACCGGATGGACATATACACACACAAACATGCACGTGCATTTTGTGCGCGCAGGTGCAAACATGAAACAAGACTGGGGCGAGGGAAAGGGGGTAGGTAAGTGGGATGGTCTTCATCATTGGCGATGATGACCCCACTACAGTCGCTATCACTGCTTCGGAGCCTGTCTGCCATTCACTTGTCCACACTATGGCCTTAGTTGGACCGCTTACCATGAAAGTGGGGCTACACGAAGGGCATTATGCGTCGTCTGGTACTCGACGCGTTATCGTAAGGCAAATCCCAATCAAGCCTGGCCCGGAAAAATGGTGACTCATTCNATTCATCAAACATTGTGGTTTTGCTGGAACCGACAACCGGTGCATCAACAGCAGTGTGTGTGTGTGCTTATCGGGGTGTGAGTGAAAACGCACAGCAGTGAATACGGTCATGCATACAACGGTACAACTGTATAGGGGGCATGACTTCCTATAAGATACATGTGTTGAGGGCGCTCAGTTCACAAATTGTGATAAGGAGGTAGGTACAAGACTGCGTAAACCCATGCAGGAGGGTGGCCAACAAGCTATTCTGTCGACCATAGGCAGACACGCAATCTCACCGTGTGCTGTGTGCTGACTACATATATAGATAGGTACCAATGTATACATACTATCAGTCTATAGCACCTGAGCCTGCAACCTCTGCTCCTGGGCAAACACCAACACATGATTCGCTATCAACATCTAGCGGGGCATAGAGAGGAATCAGACAGACCATATTTCGTCCTTTATAGGTATCTATCCAACCATCTCCACCCTCCTTGCATGTGATTTGTTTACTCGGGTCATACCCGATCGTTCCACTGTAGGTCATATGCACGATGGTGATGATTCAACAGCGAAATGGCGATCGAAAGTAAAATGTACATTTGACTACAATTGCTATTTGAACCATGCTGTGGGGCGGAACATATGTTAACTGTATCTGTGGATATGCACAAACACGCACATACATTACAAATCATCGACCAGGTGATTTTGTGAGGAAGCCAAACTGTCATCGGTAGAAAAGTACACGCATTTGAATACAACATGATTGTATGGAGAAAATACACCGCAATAGGTGGATGAGTTTGGGGGTTCCAGTCTCTGGAATGCACAAATCCACAAAAGCCCAAAATAAGAACTCTACCACCGTTTATTAAATTTGGCCCAAGATGGCACCGCTGTGGCCCGCAGCGATCTCTGTTACGATCTCATGCGGTTCACCGATTCAAGTCAAAAAACACATCGAATGCCAATTTCACAATGATGATTATAGATCAGATTTATTGAATTTCTATTCTTCAACTTAGGGTCTATCATCAAAACAGTTGGTGTATTCATAGTCACGTAGACATTCATAACTGCATAAATTTTAATGACCCAATCGAATTATTTCAATAAGGTACAAATAAATAGAACAAAACAAACTCCATTAGTTGAGCTGCTCTCCGATGGATGAAAAATGGCACTTAACATGTAAGAGCACGGAAAATCTGTACGTCTGTATGTGCTATTGGAACGACAAGGCTAGTTGGCTGGCAAAACGTTTATTGATCAAATTCCAAAAACAACCGTTGTACGCGTTTAATTATATACAATCAGTTCTTAAGCCCGCGGAAGGAAGATTCATGCCTCATCTTGTT
>UZAN01042779.1:22475-36619 GCA_900618425.1 Echinostoma caproni | reverse complement strand
ATGCCAGTCAAAACTCAAAATTAAATCCGATGAGGGTAGAAAAATGTGTGACACAGAGAGCATCATGAGAAACCTTGTTCTTGCGGTTTATTTAAATTCCTTATTGAGCCCAACAAAACTATTGAAGGAAAATAAAAATAAAAAGATTACTCCAGTAAGATCAAGGCTTGTATTTATTTCACAAGCATTGAAGATGTCACTTCGGTTGGTGATGAAACGTTTGCAAACAAATTGCCAAGCTCGGTGAACAGGCGGAAATTAATTCAGTTCACTCGAGCTCCGAGAATCGATTTTCAATATTTTTTCAACTGATGTTACTATTAAAGAAGCTTGTCTAAAAAAGAACTGTTGCCATTTTTAGTGATATATGATTGATTTGACACCATACTTGACAGTGACTGATTGAGAAGTACAGTTTTTAATATTTGTATGGTTATTTTAATAACCGAACGTTTTCTGCTACTTGTAACCAATGTTTGGTGAATTTGGATTGTGTCTGTGATTCGATACTCGCGTGCATCGTGTAAGGATCAATCATGAAGCTCTGAGATGCAATCAGGTAACAAAAAACGACCGTTACGAAACTGTTGGTTTAAGAATCACCATTAGCACGTGTGGTTTAAATCGATGTCAATCATCAAAATGTATCAGTAGATGAGGCTATTGACTTATTTAGCTACGGATCGCCAACACAATGAACATTGTTTGATCTGTATAGTCTTGAGAAGCCAGCCATTCTTTGCGTAAAAAAATAAATACATAGATTACACGGTCTATGAAAAACATGACAATGAGTTTTGAATGTTAAGTATTTGAGGTAGTATTTTAAACATATCACAATTAACGCAACTGAATCTCTTCTTGATGCTGTTTTTGTTCCCCTGAGAACCTTATCACTCAGTATGTCCTAATATTTATGAGGTTTCTTATTGGAGACCATATGTTCTCTTAATAGCGCCGTGCAAAATCAAGAAGTTATGTCTCTGAGAAGACCACTGCTTAGTTAAAGCGGCGGATCGTTAAAATACAGTAAGGGATATGATCAACAATTCACTGCATAGGACCTTGTCTATGACATTTCTGAAGCCTTCATAGTTTACATTAATATTACATCCATTGAACTGAGCACGGAAAGAAGGTATGACGGAATAAAGGCCGCATTGAGATTGTCAACGTTCACTAGGTCTGTCTGTGTCTTCTGTTCTGCCCACAGATGAGCTGAACACGTTGTCATAGAAGCTAGTGTCCTTTGTTCACAGGATTTGAGCAGCAAATGTTCGATAAAAATGTGTTATCCCAACCTTGCATAAAGAGCAGTAGTGGTTCGAAGCTGACACTTGACGAGATTTATTATCCCTTTCTTCGTGCCTTCATATTTTCCGTGAAAAGAAAAACATACAAAAAGCGATAGACACGAATCAAATCAAGACTAAACAATCACTGTAGAATGATTGAGAAGAGAGATACGGTTGGGTTAAATATGCCGTAGATGGAATCACACTCGGTTAGAAAGTATGAATGTTTAACACGCTGGACGATAGCATATTTTTGATTGAATAGGAACAAACTAGCCACTGATAGTGATCGGAGTTATTTGTGATAACTCCGTCCAGCACATAACTACCTTTCGTTGGAAAATGAAACAGGCCAGGTAGGCCGAACGGAAACAAAAGAAAAATGCTCGCATGGTTGAATCCATCAAAAATTAAATAAGGATTTTCATGTTATAACGGAACTAAAACCATCAATTAGAGATCGGAGTAAGCATAGGTGTCCGTCGGATAGTGCGAGAGAAGGATGTACATATTAGATGGGATTGTACTTGTATGACTGTAGGGTTTGGAATGACAACAGTCAGTGCACTTTTTTAGGTTAGTTAAATATCACATCCGACTTACCTAGAAGACATTAATGTAAGCACGTTTTTCAGCAGTCCCAATTGCTTATCACTTATAATCCAACCACGTCGGTAACCTTCCTGATCAGGGCATCCTGTTTCCCATTGGTACGACTCTACGACTGGAGTTGTAGAAAATACCTAGATGACCTAAACATCCGCTATCCCGATAATTGTCCCTGGCATTGACTTTTCTCCCCTAAATGTAACTTTGGTATGGAATGGCAGTAAGCGGGACTTTCCCAGAAGTTACTTTTAGATTACCGATATCAATATAAACACTGGATTTTGAAAAAAACATTTAGAGTTTTCTTTTGTGGATTGTTCATTTTGATCAAAAAGTGGCTGTATTATATAGGAAGATGTATATTCATTCACTTCTGATGACCTTTCTCATTAGGTTTAAATGATGGTCTGGAAGCGTGTAGTGTGCTTGATATATTTATGCAAAATACTATGGAATTAAAGTTTTATGGGCTCAGTTTATGCAACCAATTAGCCTAGCGTCAGTAGTATCCTTGTGATTCCAAAGGATTCCGGTTGAGTACTTATTCAAAGAAATAATCCAAGATGATTTCGGTATCTGAGTGCATACTTTTGATTGTTGTTTCACTCTCAGTTTGATGTAGAGGATATAGGAACCACAATGCGAATAAGGTTAATAATTACTGGTGTTTGTTTGTTCACTAACTTCATTATCTGTATCGAACTGTCACGTGTTTCCGAAAAAGAGCCACAGTAGTTAAAAGCATCACACAGTGAATGCAATTGTTATTTGTTATAATGTGTTATCCTCAATGTTGACCAAACAAGAATTCAACGCAATTCATAAACCGCATTCAAACCGAAAGAAGACATGTGTCGCGAGATGTAAATACTTCGTTTAATCTTCTCAATCGCTGACGTAAAACAAACAAACATATTTATAGTTCATTGGGTCTGCAAATCCAAGTGAATAGAAATGATTCACAATTCATGAACACAAAACCTAACGTTTTCCCCCTCTCAGCGTACACACCATGCAAAGATGCACTAAAATCACGTTTTATGTAAAACAACAAAACCTCACTTCTCCGTTTTATTTTGCTTCAACCTCTTATTAAGTTTCAAATTTTATTTGCTCCGTTATGTACAATGTTGGTGCGTTGTTTGTTTTTGGTTTGTAGTGAAGTACATATAACTATGCATATACATATTTATCTTTTCAGACGAGCATGAGGGTACGAAATAATTCTTCGCCCCATTCTTCAACGTCTCGAGGCGGAATTACCGGAGGCCCAAGTAACTACACGGATTTCTGTTCGAGGTGCGTTGTTTATTCGGTGAAATAACATTTTACCAGATTCGTTGGAGATTAAATACAACGGTTTCCTGTTGTTCTCAAAACTAGAGTTGGGTGGTTTCCCGAATATTGATTTGGTAAGTTTGTTATTTTCAGAATACTGTTTATAGATTTTAGCCACGCGATTCAATGATTAAATAACAACTTATTATGCGATAACCTCAAGTCTTTGATTGATTCAAAAAGAACAAGTATATTACAGTAGCGATCAATATAGCTGTCTTCGCGGAAGCTGCAGATAGGCAAGGCCACCTAATAATGAAAAGTACTCCAAAGAAACATCTTTGGCGATGTTTCCGACGTTTCTTCATCCAGGTTGAATTTTTAAATGTCGCGTGACGTTGACTTAATTTTACATTCTTCTTTTGAAGTAGAGGCACAGTGACTCTCGTGGTGATCTTGTCATCACAAATCAGAGGTTTATAATATCGCTGCAAGTTGTAGGTGAACCTATTTTTCTTCTTTAAACTATTTAGTTTTAAGGTTTTTCAATACATTCTTATATAGTACGGAATAATGTAATATATAGTATATTACATATTATAATATAAGATATAATAACTAAAGGCACTTATTAGATTAAGTTGAAGGAAATTCAAACAGTTTCATGCAGTTTCGGCCAAAGTTTGACACAAATTTGGTAATCTGCCACGGGGTAACCGAAGAAGAGTCTCCAGAACTGGAAGCCTAATTTCCTCGTAATAAAATAAAATAAAGAAGCCATGACAATGGTTTGCACAATCTAGCCTAGATCGCAAGCAGGCGTACTGCTGTTTAAGAGATTATTACTATTTGGCTAGAAACTGTAGTACCTTAAGTGAAAACAGAGGGGAAAATGCTACTCCTCAATACCAAACTTATTAACCATTCCCACTGTTTACACAATAGAGGATAAAAATTTTGAATGATTGATGCCTGTGTCTTTGAAGGTACCGGTTTTATTTTTGTTATTGAGAATTCTGAATGTGTTACACAGTATGACACAGAGCTCCAGTTTGTGGTGGAAGAGCTGAGCTTCCTATATACTGTTAATTCAGCCTTACAGTTGAATCGCCGCTCATTTTTTTTCTGAATCAGATTAGTACTAGGCCTAAGATACTGCTATTTCTGGCCATATGTTAACTATAACTAACACTAAGATATGCACTTGCATAGATGCAGCAAAATGACACAGGATACATTACGCAAACCTGTGTCTTTTATTTAAGTATCCTTAAACGGCCAGTCCATGTTTTTATCACTAACACCGTTTGAATAAGTTTTGCATTAAAAAATTAATTTAAAACAATTCATTTCGCTGAGTATATCGTTTGCTGTTTACCAAAGCTTCTGGAAAACTTACGCAGTTGCGTCAATGGTTTGCCTCCGATGAAAATCACACAGAGCGAGCATCGTTTCTTCTGTGCGTTAGTGTGAAATCGGCTGAACTCCACGCCAATGACGAACAAACTGGCTAAAGCTGATCTCAGACGCTGTTTGTTCTGATGCCGTCCTGGAGAAATCTGGTCGCCTACATTTTTTTAGAGTTTTTTGTATAATTTTCCTAGTTCATATTGACTAGCGTATTAACTTGTGCTAATTCAATGTGTTCGGTTGCGTGTATTTCGTTCATTGTGTTTATGTTCCTGTATGATATAATATAATCTGGAATTCCATGCAAAATACTTTCGGTTTATTTAAATAGTTGTTCTAGATGAAACAGATAAAAACAAGGCTTATGGTGGCAAATTATCGTTGATGTTCCAAGAGAAATACGAACTACGTATACAAAACGCCGAACTTTATGGCCTAAAAATGTAAACGTNACGTTCGTGAAGAGTAGTATGGAGTTTTATATGTTCAATAACTAGTTGGTAATTTGATTTGAAACAGGCGCTAAGTTATCCCATTAATACTCTTCTTCTCGTTCGTATCTGTAACGATACATGTGGTACAAGAGAAAAATGGTAGAACTAATCTAGATGTAATATTGATTGAACCAATGTTCTCAGTGAGGATATGAACAAAATCCTTTGTGCGGCATATTCAGCCGTGTTGCTCAATGCCTCCAGTCGTAGCTTGGGATTATCCTATGAACCCCAACCACAAAGCCGGATATCACGCAAAATCATTGTTCTACCAAAAACATCCACCCGATCAGGTGATATCAACTGTGGAAGGTTATCTAGAGATTTGTGCGGCTCACGCCATAGCTCGGTTCATGGAAGTCCAGAATTATCGTCCTTAGTATCTTGTTACCAAAATGTAAACTTTTGAAGTGTAATACCAGACAGTCTCTACAAAGTGGTATTGCACGATTTGTGTTTTATGTTATTGACACATTAAGAAAATACAAGAACCCAATATTATCGAGATAGACCCACATAGCACATTTCAAACAAAACAAAAGAGTGGCTCGTTTTCAGAGATTCTTATTCATGTCAATACATCTCAATATATTCCTTACGGGAATTCGTCGTGTATGTAGCAAATTGAGCGTGAACTGAAAATCTAGGAAATACTGGACAGCTGTTTCAACTCGATTGGGTCTCATCAGCAGTGCTAATCCATCGACCCAACTGGAGATCGAACCCGGGACTTTGTCGGCAGAACGCAAGCATGCTACTACGCCACTGGGCAGCTGATCGGACCGTTTTTCATTTTCCATTTGCTTGTCCACTCATCCGATCATCGAGATTACTCGTGATGCGGTGTGTGTGCGGCGGGTGGGCCAGGGAAGCTTTAGCGATGGCACAAATTGTTTTTGGGCACACAGAGGGGTGTTGTGCAGACGAACGCCCATCGCTTCTGCTATGGCCAGCATCCGACAGCGAACCTGCCTCGATAATCACCCACGAACTTTGTACAGGGGTCGGAAAGCGTTGGAAACGTCCACGGTGTGATTTGTTTCAGCTAGGTGTGAGACCACTGCACCGGTGAGTGACATAATCGTTCCGGTGTTCAGCCACGCAGGGTGGTGTTCACTAATCCGTTCGGACAATCACCTGACCGTGCGGCTTATGTACGTTGTTCTACAGGAACAAGTAAATGAGTATACACGAATGAGACCGCAGAGTTTGGAACTTTGTCCTTCAGTCGCAAACACAAGTGGTTTGTTTGAACGTGAACAACACACGAAGCTTGAATGCACAGAAAGTCTTATCGATTGCGTCGGGTAATCTTCTTTGTATGAACTCCGCTGATGTGTCCCGTTTGAACGGCAAAGAAATGTACATTAGCGTAATTGGTCTGACCGTTAAGTCCAGTAATAAATACTCTGATGACGGCTTTTCTTTTCAAATTTATATGTATCCCAAAAAGTTTGTTTCAGTTACCTCAAGCCTCATCTAGAATGAAACTGATTGATCACCTGCAACATAACCTTCACAAGTGAGCGATGTGTGAACTTCCTGGTTGGGCTAATAACGATAAGATTGGAAGATAACAGAAATGTCTTTACACCTTAAGGAATGTCATTTAATAGCCGTTAACCGAAGGGTATCTTCCAGCGTAAAATGCTCAGTTTCCTTCCATTAGGACTCCCTCAGACGGTATACGATCAGAAGAGGTTGACGGTTTTTCAATCACCTACTTATCAAGTTGGAGAGAACACAAGATAAAGAACGAACTGCTTAACCCTGTTTCGGTGGTTTATCAGAGCAACATTCTGCTGAATACACGTGCATGTTGAGGATAGCAAGCTGAAGGTGAACACATCTCATTAGTAAATTTTTCAGATAAACTCATTACTCAGTGATGATTTGCACCAAAGGATGATGCAGTTCACTGCGCTGTTTGACTTGTACCAGAATAACGACTGAGACAACGAGTGTCCACAATATGTGTACCAAAACATGTTGAATATTTGGAGCTTAGTTGATATTTTCCTAATCAAATTTTCGGACAGCCTGTATATTAGTGCAAGTCGTTCTTGTGTGGTATGTAGCAAGTATTGAGTAATGGTAGTACTATTAACTAAATTAAACTATCCTTCGTTTTTATAAGGTAACCCATGTCATTTAATTTAAATTGGTATCCAAACAAATGCCCATCTATACCTAGTTAGATGATAGGTCTTCATAATAGCCTGAAATAGGTTTGTCAACTTAAACATCAATCATAAACCTCTATTTTTAAAGCACTTTATAAAACCTTCCTTCTAGCTTATTTCGTGTTTTAAGCTTGTTGTCAGTGGTGTTCAAACATTTAAGGTTTCTTACGTCATATGTTTGAACTCTACCACCACGGCCTCCTACCATTCCATTCGTCTTTGTATCAAAAGGCAGCAGTTTGATTGCCCTCACTCGCTACTTTGAAAAAAATAAAATAATATACAAGCAACATAGAAGATATAAACCAAAAGCAAAAAAACTAATACTCCATTTTGTGGCTAGAGACAACAGACAACATTGTTAGCTGTCATGCAAAGTGAGGTATGTGGAGCCCTTAAAGTAGGGTTCACATCTGATTTCGTTCTCCTTAGCTTCATACATGATTTTACATATTCAGGCAAGAGCAAAGAAACGCAGACCCTGAAGTTTGTAAATGCGCATGGAATATGTAAAACACGTTTGCTCAAAAATTTCGGTCACCTGAACTAGGCTGCATTATTTAATAGTTGTTATTAGGACAGAAAGAAGTATACGTCGAACCACGTTCCTTGGGATCGACTTCGTGAAGTTACAAGATAACCTAATACATATCGCAGAGTGCTTAATTTGATGTGGTTAAGACTGTGGGTTTCAAAAAGAAAAATTAATTCCAAATGTAAAAAACAGCTCAATCAGTACACACATTAAGTGCGTCAGTATCAAAAGAAAAAAATTAGCGAGACGTCAACATTTGCCTTCATTTCCTCACTCATCAATGTAAGACAATCTGGGTTGGGTTGATGAACCACATTGAACTAACGCTTGAATGCAAACGAAGATTACCAAATACAAAGGTAAAAGGTCACGTCCACAGTTATTTGATCGATTGTAGCAACAAATCATGGGCGCAAACAATGGGACCATGAAAGTGAACTAGCAAATTTTCATTAGTTGCTGATATGTTAGCATTGCGGTTACGTGACAGTTGTTTGAGATACACGAAAGATGGCCAACTGTGTGGCATTATTATGACATATTTCGCAAGAAGTGACTCCAGATTTCCCGTGCTCGCCTGATCGTCAGCTATCAGTTACGTCGTTGACTTCAACAACCACTTTGGAATGTGTTCGGCTATTCGTTGCGATGGCTAGCGGTTTGTTCTATTCACGTATGCGTCACCGCAACGTAGGTGAATTGATACGCAGTGAATGAAACAAAACCAGTTTATCAGCCATGTTTACGTTTGCCCAGACAACAAAACAATACGGTATGGTGTATAGATGTACGCGGAGTCTTTCTAAATGGATTGAAATCTCGTCAATTCGTGTCGACCATATTTGTCGACTATATCTTTGAAACCCCGTGTGTTTCCACAATTGCATTCGTTCGATAAGACAATGACATGGACAAAATCAAGTAGGTTAACAGGTTACAATTATTGGTCATGTCATCTCACTACATGAGATTTAATGACTTGCTTTCCAGTTTGTTTGCGCCGTAACTGATCCCCTAATATATTCCAAGCCATTTGTAATAAACACAACAATAACAACGCTTGATACTGGTCAACGCACAATTCTCTTTCTTATTATCATATACTGACTGGTTTTGTGTTTAAACAATCTGCCAAACAGAGAGATATTTTCATAGATTGTATGTCACAGGGGAAGAAATTCTGCATCTATCTGAGAACATACACATAAAGTTTGAATGTACAATTTGTTTAATAAAACAGTTTACTATAGTGAGAGTTATATTTCGTTTTTAAGGTATTTACATCAGCGAAAGTTATAAAAATGTACGGGATGCATTGACGAGTCACCCGTCAATGTGATGTTGGTATACAGGACACCGTAACTCTATGGTGTAGAGTAACGAATTTAGAGAACAGAAAGGCTCGAACCAATCAGGTTGGTTTATACGAACGGCTCTTGGACGATTTGCGGCTAATCACAATTTGCCACAGATCAGATAAGGGTTTGTAGTAGAGCCGACGGAAAATCAGTGAGTACAATGATACCAAGATCGGGTAAACTGTTAATAGACGCACTGACCATTGGTATATTGGATTTGCCGGAAGATCGTGCTCCCCCCAATGCAAATTACAAAGCAAGCACAGTAAGTATGCTGGACTGTGACAAACAATAAACAGGTATACATCACTGTTCCGAGATTTTCGCAGCTCTTGAAATGCTTGAATACGGAATTTGTCTCCGCTGTACACCAAAAATTGAAAAATCTGTCGATACATTAAACAGGTAATGGATATAGGAAAGAGAAAATGATAGACAAATGATACTATGAAACAAACACGTACAACACCAGATAATGAAACGGCTTGGGAATAATATCCATAGCATCGATTTTGTTCCCGATCCAACCGAATTTCATTCCAGTGCGCCACTAAAACAAATATGGGGGTTACAAGAATCCACAAAACAACAAGGGTTATATTCACACCACGACCTAGTTGTCGATTTACGAACGGATAGAGAAGTTTCATGTACTTAATCTCGGCAAGCATCAGATTCAAATGAACTCGAAAAGCACTAAAAACCCAGGCTGTGGTCAAATATTCCACCATAATGCAATACAAGCGAACCTTTACCTTCGGTTTTATTAATGGAAAGTAAAAATTCGCCGCACATCCGCAAAGGTCACAAAGCGACTGCAGAAACAGTAGCAATGTCTGCCTACTAAATTTTCTTCCTTCCAAACTTAAAATCCACGACAGGACGCAGATGCACACGAAACAAATGAGGATTCCAATCCCTTGGATAATCCACCACACACTTCCCTGTTGTATTAGCATAACAAGCAAGATATGGAAATGCCGCAGAATGCTTGCAATCGAGCATGAATTTCAAAGCGTTTTCCTTACAGCAGGAGGCTATCCTAGGTATCGATCAGAATCTTGGGGTGCATCACCTGATCTTGGATTCATTTGACAGCCTCATGCTCACAATACACAGTGAAATACATTTTGCAATGTCACTGAATTAACCTGTTTTATTTACAAAGCCCTGAATACCGTTTTAAGGTTAATAGGAAACTTAACTTGAAAATAATCCGATGTTATCTCGGCGAATGCTAGGTTTTCTTTTTCTGCATTGGGTTAAAAAGATATATCTTAATAAATTCTCTTGTCATAGGACTTGTATTTCATCGAGGGTCATTCAATGAAAATTTTTCTCAAATGACGTAGAATATTGTACCGAAAGGAGTCGTAATGACGGCGAGATAAACCCATTGTCTTCTAACAGAGTAAGGAGCATAAGATGAGTTATTAGGTGTTTTTTGTCCTCAATCAGTTCATTGAATCATGATTAAAGGTCTCAATGTTTTCAGTCCCTCAGATATTTCTGGTAAGATCAAGCTAGAAGACAGTGAAAAACCGGTGGGAAAAACGAAAAACGCAAAGTTAAAATTCCACAATGACAGCATCCATTTTTAACTATGTGCGTGTATTTATACCTTCACTATACCATACTATACTATACTGCACTGCACTATTCTATTCAGGACTGTATTGGCTTACCTAAAAAAGGTTGAATTATAAATGAAATAGAAAGTAAGTGAGAGCAAGATGCTCCAAGTTTTGTGAATACTAGTGAATGAACGTAATACTGGCGACCGGTGACTTGTAAATATTTTGAAGAAGAACCAATGTGTGAAACACAACAGTAAGGGAGAGGAGACTAAACGGTTACCAAACTAAGGGCTGGAGGCTATAGATTGAACATGTGGAACGGATCTTACGCGGAAACCGTCTAATTTGGATCTGATGAGGAAGAAATAAAGAAGAAAGACCATTATTAGAAATAACATACTTGGCAAAAATGAGCTTATTTGAATGTGGCACTAAAAACAAGGTAGAATAGTAAGTAATTTCGCCGTAAGAAAGTCAACGTTTTAGTTTAGGTTGTGTGTAAAACTAAGGAATTAGTGCTTAAAATAGCAAAACTAAAAGACAGAAAGCAGGAATGAATGTGTGATAATAAGGGTTAACGATTTAGAGAAGGAAGACGGGGCTATAACAATAAAACCAACAACCTTCAGTGATTTAGGTCAGTCTACAGCAAAGTTGTCAATAGAAATTATTAGAAAAATCTCATTTAACGTTGCCGTAAAACATCTAGATGAATCGAGTTCTTAGTTTGAAGTAAAACAGAACATTGATAAAGGGGCAAATGAAGGTTACAGAAAAGCTTAAAGATTGCGCATAACCACCATATGAACGTTTGCTAATGCACCACTAACTAGGACAGATATTGACACTAAGAAGACTAAGAACGAAATTGACGATTTCCAAGGAGAACTGAATTGATTATTTTCAAGCAGTCTTCTCTTTGTTTCCGGCGTGAATGAAGTAGCGCAGAAACTTAAAGCATTGTAAACGGTTGAAAAGCAAACATTTCAAAGAAACAGGGAATTCGTGTGTTTTGATTCTGACAAAAACTTAATTGATATTTCTGGCATTTAAATTGCGAAATCTAGGCGATGCGGTCGGTGATTAAGGTAATTACTGTAAAAGTTTGCCCAAGTGGTTGACGAGGCAAAATATCAGTTTCAGGGTTTAATTTATACGTTCTTGATGATTAAACGGTATTGATATATGTAGCATGAGTGTTGAGAAAGGTGAACATGACGATCAGCTATATTCTTCTTCCAAATAATAGAAAAGGAAGAATTCATGAAACATTCCAACGATTTGCTTTTAACGAGTTCCAGAAAAATGATGTTGACCTAAACAAGTAAATAAATCTTAGAAAGAAATTAAGAAAGACGTTCGATGAAAAACAATTATTCAAATTACAACAACGCAATATTGTTACAATATGAGTGCAAAATGCTTTCAAGTTTGAATCTGTAACAAGTAGTTGTTTCTCGGGTTATGAATACCAGCGGTGATTTTGCTTCGAAACAGATACTAAGCAGTAAATTTTGGGGGAAAATTAGCACCAACGTTTACAATATTGACGATGTATAAGATAAGGTTGTCAAATAGAAATATTATTCTGAGTCATGTGATTTTAATATCAAACTTGCTGCAATTTGACGGTTGAATAAATGTAACTAAAGAGTGGAGGTAGGGTTCAGTTATAATCGATAACTCGTGTATTCGAAAGTGAACTCTGTCCATCATAAAAAGACGATCATAGAAGACGTAATTTAGAACTCTGATGTATCAAGTTGTAACACAACACAAACATGTGATGTTATTGATTTCATTCTCCAAATTAAGCAGTCTGTGATTTCAGATTGCATAACCCCCACTTACACGCTATAAACATCCACTGTATTTGATGAAAAGGTCAGAACTGGTTGAATCAAAGGCTAAAAATTCACACTACTCTTATTGTGCCCCGACTAGATTGGAGTGAAGTGTATTGATAATGAGAGAACCGAAAGGGATGTTCGTTGAAGGCCTCCCTTAAAACTCACAGAAATATGAGGAGCTAGCAGATGAGGATGGTATTATTGAATTCAATAAGACTGCAGGTGGGAAGAGAACGAATTGAAGTTACTCCTTCAAACTGCAAATATTTGGCGGAACAAAAACGTTCTCAAATTTTTTCATCTGTAGACGAATATGCGTTGAAGGTAAATCTTAGCGTGAAGGACAATTGGTAAGTTAAACTCGACACTCAGAGAGGCAGTTTACACAGCGCCCACTTACGAGTGTTATTTGAGTAATCGGAGACGAACTTATACGAATTTTGAATCCTAATGAGATTGTCGAAATAGTCCCACAGAGCATATTTCACACGACACAACAGTAGGACAAACAAGCTCATTTTCAAGGATTTGTATTCATATCAATACATCTCAATATATCACTAATTGGGATTAAAATTATCTTGGGAAAATAAAATCACAGATTACTAGAAGCGATTTAATCATAAAACCGGAAATCCGGTTCACCACAGTCACATATTCTGAGGTTGTATGGATTGCCAAAAGTACACAAAGATGGAGTACTATTATGACCGATTTTGTATATGTGCAACTCGCAATATCATGCCCTGGTTAAGTGGCTATCCAAATTGTTAGAACCTGTTTAGTTAGGTTGGCAAAACAGTATCAAAAGAAAGAACAAAATTGCAATACTGCACGATTTATGTCCAGAACGATTTCGCTGCATCTCAACATAGTGCATACTGCAGAAAACACAATATTTAAATAGGGATTTAGTATGACAACAAAGAAGAGTAAAATAAAATGAAATAGTAAAACATAAAAAGGAGGGGGAGGGTCAAAATGGACTATGAAATCAGGGTTAGGATAAACTAACATAAAGTTCTTTTTGCTGACATAAGGGGGGCTTTCATCGACTGATAGAAATCGCTTCTGCAAACCGAAGCAATTTTGCGATTCATAACTTGTAGATAATCCGAAACGCCGTACTTTGATCGATCTGGTGTAGGGTCATCAGAAGACGTCGAGCTACGGCTCATGACGGCGTCTTATAGTTTCGACCGTTGTTTCTATGCCACGGACTTGCTCCAGATTGCGTCATCTGAATTTGGACCCAATTCGGAATATGTCAAAGATACAATTACTTTTGTGAACAAAATTCGTGACATAAACTTGTTCGATCGAGCAATACTCTCGTTGGACGTCAGCTCGTTGTTTACAAATCTTCCCATCAGCGAAACGATTTTGTACCTGTGCAGTTATGTGAAACCAATGATCTAGAGCTCAGCCAACCTTTGGGTGACATAAAACATATGCTTTATTTCTGCACGTATAACGTTCAGTTCAAGTTTAACGACGAGATCTATCGACAAAAAGATGGGGTAGCCATGGGGTCTCCGCTGGGACCGCTTTTCGC
>UZAN01042778.1:33697-43737 GCA_900618425.1 Echinostoma caproni | reverse complement strand
GAAGAGGCTAACAAGCAAATTCTTTCTAACTATTTCAATGTCATCCACATTATTACATTGTCCGTTTTTGTGTCCCCCAGAAACAAGTTTCAGTTCGTTCTATCTAATCAGCCAATTTGATACCTGCTTTCACCCACAAATAAGACGCCGTAGATTTCTGATCGATGCGGATAACACTGTGCATGACCCAATCATTTCTTGTTCATTTGCGTCTACTCACTTAGAGTAGAAGTTCAAATCCGAATGGCCCCTATAACTCATTCATTACACGTGTACGAACATGACGGCTTTAGGAGTCCCAATTTGAACCAATCAGGCCATTGGATTTGTTCCCAACCATTGGTTGCTTGAAAGTACACGGCAGTTTCGTCTGAACTCAGGTTACCACAATCTATCATTCAAAAATAGAAGGGATATAATTGTTACTTAAAAACCGTTCCTAAAGTCTCCAATAATCACTGAAAGTAATCTACGAAAGCTGTTAATAACCTTGAAGCTTGCGTTGACACTGTAGACCGAGGTAAGAAAAATCTATTCCCACAGTGGATTGAATTTTGATATGTTACTAAGAATTCATTGCAATTGAGGAAAGCTTTAGCTGTTCTCTGTTCAAATTGAAGTCTGATCAAATGCAAATAGCAGTCCCGGATTCAAATGAACACTTAACGCTGGCGAAAGTTTCATTTTTTGTTCATAAAGCGAAGAAATTCATTATTTCACTTTTTGTTCCGTAGTCGCATTCTTCACACAGTTTATCGACCCAATTGTATAATTTCAAAATGATTACTAGAGAAGCAGCTTTCAGCGTGTCTCACTGAGCTCCATATGTTGGAAGAGATTCTTGTTCTGCCTAAGATCTTCCAATACTGCGTTGATTTATATTTATCCACTTTTACTTCGTCAAGTGAGAAAATAAAATTTTGGTGTTCATCGAATGTTTCTGGGATGTTTGTCGATCCCGAAAAATACCCATAATTCACGGAAACGCAGAGGAAAATGGACAGCAAGTTCTTAACATTCATTCAAATATAGAAGACAGAACTGAAAGCGTTAATCTCTACTTTGAAGACGTTTACATAAAAAATGGGACAAGAGTGTTAGTCGTCGAATCGATTTGGTAAATGCAGTAAATCATACTGTTATTTCGAGGTCCCCCACTCCATAGACAAACGATCATGCCACCAGTGGAATTTGCTCTTGTGGAAAGGTCGTTTACGCTTATCAACCTCATGGTGGTGGTTTCGATGGCATGTACCTCTTATGTAAAATACATAGCATATATTTTACAATAATTAATTCATTTAATCTCGACAGCCTCTCAGAAACTTGTTGGTTAGCGTGCAGGGTTTTGAATTTTTTGATAAACTTGTCATTTTCATTGATATGATTAACAAAAGAATTTAATTAATCGGATTACTTTAATTCTTCAGCCATAAAATTCAATTATTTTATTTAACGGTCAAGTGAACGATCAGGTCAGCGAGAACAAGCGAAAGAGTAGGGGTTATGAGTGTAGTGGTCTATCATAAAGTTCAAATCAAGCTCATAAGGATGTAACAAAAGGAATAATAAAATGTGGAAAATGCTGCTAAGAGATCTTCGCAGCTGATCCGTGTAAAGTTCATTGATAAGGTGTTTCACTAGGGCCTAAATTAAACTTGACGCCCGTCCCATTCTTTAGGAGTTTCACTTTGATACAATGTTTGATAAACCTAAACAATTGTTGTTAATAACTGTCGAACCTATCCGAGTAAGTGACCCTTCGATGGAGAATATTTCATTGGCACATGCTTGTGCACGTTTGGAACGTGCCTCACTAAATATACTTTTGTAATTTCCCAGCCAAGTATGAATTCATTTTGATATTCCAAGCAGTCTTTCGAAACGGTCATTGTGATTAGTCTGCTCACTACATAATCCGGACTCGCAACTAATCAAATAGGTATAACACTTGAGAGCTGAATAACATACCGCTGAATTTTGTTCATGGAACCCAAAAAGAAAAATTGGTAAAGACCCTTTTGACGACAGTCTTGTTGATTATGTAAATTCTTAATTTCCCGTCTCCATTTACAGATGCTCAATTTCGTTATGACATTGAATATATCATCAATTTATCTGCGTTATTCTGGATCAACCTCTTCGTATGATTTGTTGTTCTAGAGAAGATAAGTTTTAAATGTGGAATGTGTGATTTTGTCCGGTAGCGTGATTGTCGATCTCTAGCAAGTGACCTGACATCTTTCTTATTTGGATACCATTCATCAATGTGTCTATTCCCTAACGTGCAGTAAGGTGATATTCAAATACAGAAAAGTTGAAATAAACAGAAATTTGCATGCGATGAAAATGTTTGTGACAACCGACAAAGAGCACCGGACAGCTGTTTCGTCCTGTTTGGGACACCCAAGGACATCAAAAGTGCCTAGAGCCTCTTAACAATCGAATGGTCTAATCCAAGCTTGTTACTCTAAAACAGAAATATAATTCCAGGTTTTATCCCCGGGAACCTGCAGGACACTGTTTGGAAGAATATCATTACCATAATGCATGATCGGCCTGCTTAACAAATCAGATTCAGATTGTTGGAGGATCTTTTGGTTAGGATGACTATTCCGATTAAATTCATGTTTTCTACAAATATCTGCGTTCCATGAGCACTCACGAGATAGCATAAAAGGGTTTGTTAATCCAACAAAAAATTATGCTTCATCCAGGTAAACTGCGTTTCTCACATGAACTGACAAGAACGTATGCAGCCGGGGCGTTCCTCGAATGTTCAGATACAAGCACACTCCGTGTATGGTATCACACGCGGCTCTCAGTCTTCAACTACCGACACTGCCCTATACATGCAGAATCATTATCTTGCTTTGCTTTATTTGACCCCAGAACCTATCACATAATTTCATAGTCCTCAATTGTGGATTTTTGTAGAGCATTCTTGGACTGCATTTGATGGGTCGCGGCTGCTATGCACATTGGATACTTGCATACATAAATCTACCTATGTTTCATTCTACAAATGTCTCTACCAGCTCGAATGGTATACATCAACAGTCGTTGGTTTTACATTATTTATCGATTAGCAGTTTAATTAATTGATGGACCTGCCACGTGACTGGATTAATTGTAATCTACGTTCCGGGGTGTCCTCTAACCAAAATGAAAATCAAACGGTTGAATAGATAAATGTGGTACACTGCAGACGTTGCCTCCGCAGTGAAGATGAATGCTATCGATGTCTAAATCTATGCACTTCTAGAATACATAGGAGGATACACTACAAGTGCTTTGTTGTTTATTTAATAAGTTAAGGATAGCTCATCGACGATAAACCAACTCTGCGCATTTTCAGTGGTTGATGGAAGATTTTGTGTCTGTCCAGTTAGCCATCTAAAGACCCATTACCACTAGACAGCTCTGGGAACTCCATGAAAACCTTTTTCATCTCCATCATCATCATGCCTACACAACTCTGTTAAAGATAAACAAATAGAATTAGTTCGAGTACGCTTGAGTCGCTTTGTGCTAATGTGTGCATGTTTGTGTAGGGGCTTGTGTGATGCGTCTGCTGTACTGGTCGAAATTCCCTCAGTTCAGTGATTGGAGTCACTGGTGAACCATTATCGAACGCTTTAAACCGCGGTATTTCGTTTGTTTACACTGGTAGAGAAGTTCGTTAGTGCAGTCATCGAGATGAAGCAGATCAATTAATATTTTCCTCTGATGTTGTCTCTCTCTACATAAGTGTATCCCTTGAAGACAATTTAATTTTTACGTCAATATATGGAAAAATTGGCGGAGGCGCTGAATTAGCGGTTGAAGAAATTCGGAAACTACTTTGTTTGTTCACCTATTATCTCCTGTGGATCACATACTGCATTGCAGCGACTGATGAATCGTTGTTCTTTGGATGTTTTACTGGAATTACCGGTTCTCGAAGTCTTTGTGGGTGAATACGAGAACGGTTCATTAGAACGCTGCCTGGAAAAAGTTTTACTATACTGGCGCAAAAGTCCAACAGAAGAGTTGGATCATTTCAAATTCTGTCAAAAGTGCGTTTCTTGACTTTGAAACCGGAACCTGACAATGTTTTCGCTTTCTTTAAACGTTTTTTCTATCCAGCCGCTTAGATGAACATGTCAATTTCATTACCCATGTGAGAGTTAGACCTGGCATGGTATGAATTCTAGACCAGGTCCATTATGATACATGTTTGTTCGGTGCAACTGAAACTTCATCCCTTCTAAAATGTTAGTTCTTTATATGTTATACAGACTAGAATAGTTTATCAATTAAAATAGCAAAATGCTAGCACAGCGCATGTGTTTGATTCGCTGTGCTGCTAATAGAAACCCAATTTTATACTCAACATAATCCAAAGACGAAGAACTAACTAAAGTTTTAGACGAAATTAAAGTTATTAAGATATCCTGATCGGCTGGTATATAAACACTTAGAAACTTTCTATATAATGCAGAGAGTGAGCAACCTTCCGAAGAAACCGGTCCTATTGTCTATTCCGTTTACCGAAGACACTATTGAGTAAACCATAAATTAATGAAGACCGCAGAATACCTGATATCACAGGATTTAATCCTTTTATTTGCGTTTTATTTACTTAGTTGATATCTATTATTCAATCGAATTTCTGTTCTGTGAGTGTGAGGTAATATTAGTCTTTAAACGAAACACAATAGCTTCCATAATCCTATTTTCTGCTTTCTGATATAAGCGTATGAAAACTGGACAACCAGGTTAGATACCAGAGAAGAGTTCACAACGAGTATGAACAGTTAATTGTTATTTGTTGTTATTTTGAAGGAAATTAAATAGTGATTGTGAACCAACTAATGCTAACAGAGAGTAGATAACTGTAGTTCCTGCAGGCAATTGTAAATACTAACATACCAACATACCAATAACGGTAGCAACTCTGATTCAAGAACCCGTAAGTAAAATTTCCTGTTTTGCTCAATCATAGTCAGCCAACTCTCACTTGTCGCCCCATGGAGTTGTTTGCACGTGACTATAAGCAAACAACGGTACTCGCTTGGCAGTTGGAATAGATCATTTGAAGGTCACCGCGTTCCTTGGAGCACGATGGGTGAACGAGGTAATGCTCGTGATCCAGCGACCAGAAGTGCAATCGCAATCCAAGTGTGTCATTTTACCAAACCTCTATAGCGTATTAGGTCACACTTGTGCAAGGAATATAGGTGCTACCCGGGATAGAAAGCTGAGCGATATTGGAGACGTCATTTGTATCAGTTTGTCACGAAAGCTCTCGAACAAAACCCTCTCGCAGCTCCTTATTATCAACGAGAAACGTGTTCACCCGGCAATCCTCCAGAGATGGGGAACTCATTCTACTACTTGTTGGATGCTGGAGTTTCAAGTCTTTGTTGTACCCAACTTGCCTGCGTAAAGTGATCACAAAGTGAGATTAACATATTTGCCAGATGTACGACTATACAACGATAGGGCTTGCAGACTCTTTGTATCATTTATGGATTCTTCGTTCTAAAATTTTCCAGCTGAAACAGCTCTAGGCAGCATGGAGCAGCATTTATCATAGATATCAAATCTAAAAGTGCCCGTGTTTGCATTGAACCGATCAATTACATACAAGAAAGTACACGGCTTCAAGTAGCTTCATTCGAAAGTTCTGCTCTAACGGTTTACAAATCAAACCCCAGACTCAGTAAAAGTGGAAGACATCTTAAAGTCTGTTCTAATGGGTAATCAACAAGATCCCAAAAAGTAACTTTTTTATAATGGAACACTCATTCTGAAACATGTACTACGAATATATAAACTCAATCAGTGCTATCATAACCTTGGAATTCTACAAGCGTTTGTTGTAACAAACTGTCTTCGTAGAATTTATACGAGACCCTCAATCCAGGAGACACCTAATCAGGAGATATTTCCATTTCGTTTAGACAACTTACCAAATCGTTGGAATAATGATAATCTCAGGATGGGTCTCCTCCAGTGATGATTATTTTCATTATTTTGATGTAAATGTGGAAAATGGAGGGAGATCAAACAATAGGTTGGTTTGGACTAAATTTCCGCTTTATTTGATAATATTTTGTTTCAATGTGCTTCCAAGCTACAGGTTTTCTCGGAAAAAAGTTGAAAATGAACTAAGCGCCTTAGGTGATTCAGTGTCCCTCTATTTAGTTAGTTGGAATCATTTCAAAAAGTTACTGTATTGAATTTCCATGACACACTTGGTTAGTGAATCCAATAGAGAGAAAGACTGGGTTTCAGTAAATATCACGATGGGATAATACCTCGGACTACCGGTATCTCAAAAGTAATGTGACACAATAAGCCACGGAGGAAAGAAACTTGTACTTTTCCAATGCAGTGATCGGTATGAGAGCAGATTCAAAATTTGATGAATTTAGAAACTATATAAATTTGTGATACTCTCGATTGAGAAACGAGTTGTCAAATAAACGGAGAAGTTATTTTGGTTACTACCAAAAAAGAGGAAGCGACGGGTGAAATAGTTTCATGCGATAATCTACGTCTATTTTGACCAAACACCCAACTTGTCTGCACAGCCCGTTTAACTACCGTACGTAGTCAACCGTGATCAGTGAACGACGATTATAACAGCTGATCCAAAAAGCAGACTCAAATACAACAACTCCTTGGGCGAAGTCAACCTGATTCCTCCCCCCGAACTATCTAAGACTTGCACCCAACGTCGATCAGTTTGCTTCACTCAATGCTTCGCACAATTCTCGGTGTGTAAACGAGCCAAGTTGTCAGAAACACCTCGGTTTTCTATCTTTTCTTATTTATATCTATATTTTCCCACAAGCCTGAGTTCAATCCGTGTAAGAAACGAATCGCGATACAACGATCTTTATGAGAAGAAGGTTCATGAGTTGCTTGACCATAAGGGAGCACCACACGAGGTGCAAGAGAGGGGCGACCAGTCACAAACTGAGACACCCATCCACGACCATTCTTAGGTTTTCGGAGGCAATATTTCTTATGAGGGGAGACAGATCCGTTTACGACGGCTGTCGCAGGATAAGCCTAATTTTCGTAATGATTACAATCATATTTGAATCACACTGAAGCTTTTCGCCATTGAAAACCACCAACGCATAAGCTCGGACAAATTTATGATCCCTTCTGATATAGGGATTGCTTTCAGTTTCAAGCTAAGAAAAAATCTCGAAGATAGGTAGGAGCCTCATCAATCAAAGATTGCTTGTAAAATAGATCTAAAAGCTGCGTTCGAATGGGTAAACCGAGAAACACTTTGACAGTTAGTAAAGATCGATGGATTGTCATAAAATCTAACCAGATTGTCAATGCTGCCCAACCGCTCATACTCTGTTGAAGTTTGTTCTATACAGAATGTTGTTTAGCCCCTTTGTTAGCTTGTGGTAACACAACCCTTTTCAAAATGAGGGTGCTTCCAAAATGGAATCGGTTGGTATTTACTGGCCACTGAAACGTGGGCTTCAATTAAATCTAACGTTTTTTGAGTGCACCGTTGGCAGATAAAAGTGCAAGTCATTAGTGAAGATTAAGTAGAAAGAATGATTCGTCCAAACCGATAAAACTATTCTCGTTGTACCACTCACCGTCAAATGTTTAGAATTTCAACTAATTAGATTTATTTTTCAAGCAAGTTATGTGCAACTTAATATTTTAGTAACGTTGCTAATAGTGCACATACATCGGACATAAAATGCATTTAGTTCGCTAACGCATGTAAAATGAATAATCGTAGTAATTTACGTACTTCAGAGCCCAATCACGAGTAGTGCGATCTTTTCCTGGTCAAAAGAATTGAAGTAATGAATAGCACACAATTATTCACCTTTAATTACAATATCGTTGAATCACACGTGAATAGCGGTAACAATATGGACATCATTACCTTCGGCCCGGAAGGAGGATTAGCGCGTTCACTTGAAGACGCGAAGCATCGACCGACAAACTGAAACAGATTGTATTAAAATCGCCAAAAACATAACAATCATTGTATGTTTTGTTATCGCTACAAAGTATCGTCCATTTTTAGTATCTAACCAATGGACGTTTCACTGAAGTTGACTAGATTTAGTGTTTCAATGTTTGATACATAAGAAAGCTTTGGATTCCCCAGTAAGAAATATTGAATATAAGTATTGAGAGAATCAGTAATTTCTAAATTGTCACAAAACTTCCTAAACATAATATGATATTCCGAATTCCCGCTAACTATCGGACACCGGGTTTGAAACATTTTTTTCTATTCTGCATTTTGGACCGTAAGAACGAATCCGGCAAACTCTGCGCATTCGCTATCATTGGATTGGATCCCGAATAATGCGCGCATGCAATTTGTGGTTTATCTATACGGGAATAGGCAAACTGTTTGTTCGTTCTGCTTGCACGTTACTGATTCCATTCATTCACTCGTCCGTCACTGTACTCTGGTTCATTTACCCCCGTGCGTAGGTTTGCTGTTGCATGGGCATTTTCATGCGTGCACACAAGTGTCAGCAATTTCACATTGCTCCGGGGTGTGTCAACAGAAGATGTTCTATGTGAACGGCAACCGAGACTGAATGCACACTGTTTTGTGCGTACAGTTCATCCCGGACAAGTATCTGTGTAACTATGGAAACCGTCTATCACTTAAATTATTGTTTTTCAACAAAAAGCCTTATATTTATTTTTGTCAGTTTGTGCATGCAACATTGTGTCACAGATCGGACATTGTATGCATACACCCCAAATGATGTACAGTTTAGGGATACATGAATTATGTTGCATTCTGTTCCATCTACCTAGCACAAAACATGAGGACGTTCGCAAAAGATACACGGAAAAACAGCAACTCGCAAGTAATTGGGATCATCGACTTTTGCCATCAGGTCGTCTTTACTAATTTGGTCAATATATTATTTTTGATTGAACTCAATAAAACTCCCATTTAGCTGCTTAAAGCATGTCCTTCGACATGCACTTTCAACCTAATTTCAGCATAAGTTCAACCGGAAACCTCACTACACAATATGTCAATTTGATGCGGTTTTACAAATCTTTAAACATCAAGATACAAATGAATAATAATACATAATACGTACATAATACTTAATTAAGCTGCTTACTTGATGGAGGTGTATCATCTAAAATGTGCAATAATGCTGAGTTTATTATCTTTCGATTTACAAATGTCTCATTTGAATTATTAACATCGACAAAGGCTCAAGTATTTTCTCACATTCAAACAGTGACTAGAAATCTTGAAAAATAATAAACCGGTTCGATATTATCTTTGAGGATACAAATTATCAGGCGGTCTTGGCTTGGCACTGCGTATTATGTGTTCTTTGTCTCGTAATGAGCACCTATTGAATCCCATCACTATGGACACCATATATATTAACCGCTGCTCATTTTCCTTATTTCGACTGAAAATGGTTTGATTTGAATAATCTGAAATTAAACTATTAAGGAATGAATTGATGAATTTTTTTTCATGTGTTACACATCTTTGATCAGTTTTCGAAGTCTTGTGCAGCTATTTCGTCAACAGTGCCTTTACATGGGTATATAATACACCTAAGTTGGCTAGCCAGATTCGTTCTGCTTTGACGTCGTATGATGTACAATCCACTTGTGTCTGTCATGAGATGCTAATTTCCGCTCGTGAGCTTAGATGTACTTTGTGATGCACATTTTATGAAGGTGACACAGGTGCACGGAATTCGAAGTTTTCTGTGTAGGTAGTTTCACGTTGGGTGTAGAGGCAGTTCGCTTTTCATTAAAATATCTGTGTAAATACCCATGTCATTTTTCAATATTTTGTTTCAGTCTGTTTTGTAGCATGCATTTTCAAGTAACCGTGTAGGTTTGAAATCCAAAATGTATGTATTAGTTGTGTATGAGGTATTTTCAAACAGTGCTCCATGCTGTGAAATCTTGCTCATTTTACAGAACGTAATAAAGTACTATATAAGACCAACCTATATATATTTTCAATAAAAATCGATATGGAGGTAAGTTAT
>UZAN01042778.1:0-33386 GCA_900618425.1 Echinostoma caproni | reverse complement strand
TTTCAATAAAAATCGATATGGAGGTAAGTTATTCAATGATAATGAGTAGTTTAACTGCTGGTTTACGTTTTCCCTTGTTGAAACTAATTTCTATGAAACAACGGTAAAATCCCTCAAGATCCTAAATTTGCGTGACATACACAAACCCAATTTCTGTCTTCTTTTTGACTGACGAGGTAATCAGTCTTACAAATGTGGACGTAACTGAACTGCAGAAAATTAATTTAGATGACGTATGCATAAGCACTCAAAAGCTAAATGATTCGCATTTTTCATGTTGGTGCAAATTTCAAGACAGAGTTAGAGCAGTTTGGCAACAGTGGTAAAACAGCAAAGGATTAGTTTGTGTAATCGGAAGACACTGTTCGTTTAGATTGTATTGCATTGCTAAAAACAACACTGTGGAAGATCTTTATCGGTAAGAAATTCTTTAATTAAAGTGAAACACTTTTAAGCGATGGTGTCTTTTACTACAAGAGATACAGTGAAATCTATCCGGGTGTAAATTGCGCAGCGTAATTGTGCGGTGTTTCCTTTCCAGTTTCCTTTCTAAGAAATACTTTCCATTTATCAGAATTAAAAAAAAACAGTCAGAAAACTAAGTTGGCGACGTATCTTGTTAGAAACATAGAAGATGAGAAAACACTTTGACCAAAATCCTAATTTGTTAACTATAAGTTTGACGTGAATTATTGATGATTTGATTTTCGATCCACTAAAGTGTAATTTGTTCCGAAAGGTTCATCAATGAAAGTTTTGCATGCATCACACGAACTATTGATTTTATGTCTGGCAAACGATGACCCGGGGTTTTCAGAGATGATATATTATTGTGAACAGTATTCGAAAAGGAGTTCCGGAATTCATGCAATACCGATCCTCGAAATAGAACAACTTCAAATCGAATAGTACTCGTACTTTGTTCGAATTGTATACTATGCATATTCAATGAATTTTTGAAGGCGGTGTTATACACCAGAGATGCTTACATCAATAACAGTATTGCCTATGGAAATATTTAAGTTCACTTGTGCAACTTGTCGTGAAATTATTTTTCCCCAGTTATTCTGTAACTTCTGAATTTATGAACAAGAAATACGAAGAAAAAGGGAAAACAAAAAGTAAAACTATCCACAACGCGTTTTTTATTTTCTACTGCAGTTCATTCATCCTCCAGTTTACCGATACTAGTTGCTTTAAATTAAAACGAAACAACAAATGTCGTGTTATTGCTCCAACACATTTTGTTTTTGTGTTTGTGTAAAGTGCCATTTATTTATCAGATTTAGTTATACCCGTGTACCCATTGTATCAGGTTCTGCTGTGGGATATCAAATTATGGCATCAATTTTAGTGGCCGTTCACATGGTTTAGTGTACTGAGAAAATGCACAGAATAACTGGAATTCGTGGTAGCTGGGGGGAGGGAGGTTGGACGAGGTTGAGATTGACACCATTTTACCATTATGTTTCGCGGTCAATAGAGAGTTAAACTTTGGTCAGTGTTTGCTAATATATTATCCTAAAAGCTTATAGATTCCTGCTTTGCTTCAATGAAACTAAGAGTGGTTTGTAAGAGTTGTCTTCTTCATCAGTGAATAACTAGACGAATGTCTCTGTAACACTGTACATCTTATTTGCAACAGCTGCATAATGAATATTAGGGAATCAGGAGGCCGCACCAATGGAAGACTGCCAAACGAAAGGTGCGAAATAAAGCAAGGCTGGCAGAAAGGAAGGAGGAAGAGGCGATCACTCTTGATAAAACACTGTAGCGAATAAAGCTTGTTCTCTTTAACTTCTTCCTGGGGCTAATACAATTTTATTTAGGATTGAAAATTGTGGTGAAACGCTCTGATTACCATAAAAGAACTGGGACTGGGTGATGCTTTAATTTTGCCATTTGTCTGTCTCTGAAGCGCAGGAGAAACACCGTTTAAACTCTTGCCCATCGAGCAAGGAAAATGTGATCAGGAGGCTGCTTACCCCAGGAATTAGGAATTATAAAGCAAATACTATTTGAAAACATTTTTTCGGAACGGTTCGTTCTGAATAATTCGAAAGAGCGGTCTCCAAGAGCCTCGCAGGCAACAGTTAAAAGGAAAAAAACTCTTCATAAGACTCCCTTTTGATGGAGATTATTAGTCTCAGCTAATATGATGCTCATTGGAAAAGCCCATCCCTCTTACTTTCCCTGCTGCAGTGCCAGGTACTTAATTCACAACCCGGAGAATGATTTTCCGTAGATATTAAAGACACATTATCTCATGATTATTTACCGTTTTATTTGCTCGTGTTCAGCAAGTTAGTCAGGAAGGATGATCAGGCAATCGTCGCCAAAAATCAAGGAGCACAACCCGGCCTAGTTGAATACAACCATCAGGAAAAAGATTACAAGTGTAGTGGTAGCACACCTTGCAGAGACGGGTCATCACGTAAATGAGGACGCATTCAAGGTGATCTACAGAATACCAGCAAAGGAATCCAGAGCTGCTCGTGAACGACACCTTGCTACAGTGTTCTCCTAATACGATGACATGTTTATCTAATGCTATTTTCGGGTGAAAATTATTCAAGCGGTAAATAATATCTGGCGGTCTTTATTGTGTCACAAATAATAAATATATCATCAACAAAACGGTACTATAGACCCAGTTGTTCAATTTTATTCCGCAGTTGTTGTTTAAGATATATAATGAAAATACCCGCGAGTCCATTGATCTGATGATATCATTGACCTAGGAGGAAAACTTTCCCAGTATGGGTACAAAAATTAAGAGCCGTTCCAAATCTTCTACTGGTTGTACACCGTGATATTTCTTTTCTTCCATAGTCTGGCGATTAAACTCGGTTTTCCCCAGTAGTGGGATGTTGGTTTCCCATATATGTAGTCAGGTAGACAGATTTACCTGAGGAAGCGTAGTTCAATATTCGTAAAGTTGCGTAACTACAACACAACCATACGATTGATTATTATAAACGCGGTGACAATCAAACAATGATTGGAAGTCAAATTTCGTAATAAAAACAATATTGTTTATTTTCTATTTCGATTCCTACGAGCTGAAAGACTCAACCCTTCTCATATGTGTCACTGAAACCAGGGATGTTTGAACACTTCTTCGTGTAATCATGGACGGGCAGGAAACGAAGCACCAAGTCCAGGCAAGTAGGACATGAGTTCGATAGTCTACGTGTACTAGATACGGATAAACAATTAATATATATTCAACATACCTCAAGTTATGCGCAATCCGGCTCAGAAACCAGACAGGGTAAATCAAAGTGTCACGGAATACCGAGTCAGACCACTCGTTAGGCACCATCAGACCATAGAATAAGGATCATCAAGGGAAACAACCTATTCAAAGGGGGTAAACCGACCAATCAGAGCCACTCAGTCTCATGAGTGTTCGGTTGGTAATACGGATAGGGATTCGGCAATAAATGTCGGTAGACAAGAGTGAACAGAACTAACGGATGTCGATAAAACGGTAAAACACGCGGATAAATCGGTATGACACACAATTAGCAATAAATTTGATGCGGAATAAATCATGTTCACTTGTATAGGAAAAGGGAGGGGGGATACGAGCTACAAGAGCCGATATGGAAAAGGTTTGCTCTTATCAATTTGTCACTAAATGTATTATGCTGAGAAGACCAAATTTGTCCTCAAGGCCGTGGAGAGAAAATGAATACGGCGGGAATAATGCTGCAATGTTAACAGTTGTGGGGACATGGGTTATGCCATATCATATCAAGCGGTATACGAATAAAGTCACAAGTGCTGACAGTTATGGTTGAACAGATATTAATGTGTCCATTGCATTGTCTCAAATGAATTGAGGTTAAGTAGTTTGGTAAGGAGTGAAAATGTCATGATCTGGGAGCAATGATCGAAGGTGTTCTGAACAACAGACGCACTCAATGCAAGGCGGGGATTGGGGGTCAAACGGAGGGAGGGCATTAGTCCAAAACTGTGAATGTGAATGTTGAATTAACTGGCTTGTTGAATTTTCCAAACTGGTTGACCTTTAAACAGCATGTGATCAAACTCTAGGATCCCCTTAATGTCGCTCTTCCTGTTCCTACTAACCCTCCTGACGATACTTTACTGATGATATACTTATGATTAAAAAGATCGAATGCATAAGACAATGCTAGATATCCAGTTTCACAGTAAAAATATGTAAAGTGTTGATTCGGGAAGAAAATGTGAAAACTGGGAAGCCATATGAATGGCGGCCCTTTCAAAACCGTAATCAGCCATTAATTTCCATGTGCACCGTGATTTATCATCTCTGTATCGTTCTAACAGGATCTGTTATTGTCCCCGGGTCATTATTTTTGTCTTCCTGCTTGGAAGGTTAGTAAATCACTTTGACTGAAGTCGGCTGCCTACGTCTGCACCTGACAAGGCTGAACAGCTCACATACAACCAATCGGATTTAGAGTTGGGCTACAGACTGGTTATTTCTTAACCTTATTCTCAAGCCGAAACAGGGGTATTTTTGTAGAAGAGCAGCCTTGTAATGTTGTAACATTGTGTCACGTGATAACCTGATGATAATTTAGGGGAAGAAATCGTTCAATCTTATCAATATACACAAATAAACCTTTATTCCATGAAGTACAACTATATATTTTAACTGTTGACCGACAAAGCTTCTAACACCATTCGGCCGTTAGGCATAAAATAAATATACTCTCTACTTCACTAGGATTATTCAAGTAATATTCCAAGCATCAAATGCATTCTAATAAAAATTGTCTCTATTATGTTCTTTAGACTGTGATGTGCGCAATTCATTAGGCAGCGGGACTAAGGCAATAAAATTTTAATTCTTTTTTCTTCTTGTTCGTCCAAGACACAGATTCGAATGACTTTTATATCGTTCTTTTAGGAGCACTGAATCCAATCAGCGTTTTTGACTTTCACATGGAATATGTGCTGTTGCCGTCTAGACAAACTAAACCGAATTTGTTCACATTTCGGGACGAACCTTTCGGTTTTAGTGCACTCAGACCGTTTTATCACAGTTAGCTGCCTATTAAATAAGCTGAGGATTTATTAGAAACTGAATACCAATTGATAAGAATTATGGAATGACGCAGACAAAGTTTATGATGAATTCCGTAGAGTTTCAACCCACATAAATAAGGGGCACTAGAGAGACTCGACTACTACTGTGTGCATGACGTGATGAGGTACACGAGATTCATTCATTTGCCAATCACCAAATACAAATATGAAACTGAGAGTTTTGTCGCCAAGAGAAATGGTCTATCTGCAGTTTAGGAGGCTACTGAATGGTGAAAAATATGGCAGGGAGAAGTCCCATGCCTTTGCCACAATAATGTTTTCGTATGTTTTGCTTCAATTACCGCACGGAACATGATTTTCTTCAGAACTTTGGTATACCGCATTGTACTGTGTTTGACTGTTTTACTACATATAATATTATACAATATCCGCAAAAATGAAGGAAGTCCTCAGATTTTGGTATTTTATTCAAACACAAAGAATAATAATAAGTAATTTCCAAACGATTAGGCCAGGTATACCGTTAGTTTTTAAAAATAACAATGGAATAGGAAGAACCGAAGTGTAACACAGAGATGCGATAACGAACAAAACAGGACTGTTTGATCCGACGTATGATTGCAGAATGACTTACATATGACAAAACGGGGTAGCTATGGTAGCCACATTAGGAAGATATTGGCACAGTAATTCAAATAGCTCCCAGTTCATCGATTACAAGCTCCACAATCTACAAAAGGTTTCTTAGCTTATTTAAATTAAACGTATTCGGAAGGAAACGGAAGGCAAACGTTTTCATATCGGACATTGATTACCACCGTGTCACTATCTTAATGGGTAAAAACAGAATGATTTTCTTGAAAAATTATTTAACGATTGATAATCACGATAAAAATTATCAGAAAATAGCCAACACGATTTTGTGCGTGATGGGAATCGCAAATCATAACGGAACTTATAATATTGGTTAATTCAGCAACGAATTTTGCGCAAGGTCATACAGATTCACAACAGACAAACATAACAACACTCTGAAATTAATCTTATAAAAAAATTATATTTTTTTATTTATTTCACGCTTTTACTTAACTGAATTTGTGGTTAAATCAGTGTGGTAAAAGCAGAAATTCTGACTTCGGATTGTGGTGAAAATCTTTATAGAAAGATCATTCAGGTTATATACTACAAACATTTCACTTCTGTGCCACCGCTTGCGAATCACTGTCCCATGTTTTAGAACAAATAGTTTTTTTCAAATTATGGTCTGATATAACATTTACAGTATGGTTTACACAGATTTATGTACAGCACGCTTTGCTTAGGTGAAAAAGGTATCCGCTTTTGTCAACTATGAAAGATTTCTTTTTCTTTAACCTAATTATAATTTACTGGACGAAAGAGTGACATTTTCGATTAACTGATCCAACAGAAAAGGATACTTCATAAAAGCGGAACAAACGTCATCCACTGAGTATATAGTTCCTGCGCTGTTCATGCTTGAATATTGCGTAGCAAATGTTGGAAACTAGCACAAACGAGACTTCTTTTATGGTTTCACGTACACAGTGACTATTAGATCAATATAACAGCATTTAGGATGGCATTTATGATCAAATTTATCCCCGAAGGGTAAGGTACGCTTAGGTAACATGAATCAAAATTCATTGTCATTTAACCTGGTTTGATTAGGTGACCGAAAAAGTCCATTTTTGATTCGACTGCCTTCGATGATGGCAATGATTTTCCAGATTAGCCGATACAGAACCTAAATTGTTAACCAGTTATAAACATTCCGAAATGATATATAGTACAGTATTGACTACAGTTAAATGATTGTTCAGCATCCTAAAGAACAATAACACACAATATAGCTCATATCTTTTGTACTCCGATCAACTGGATGTTACTTTAGCCTTACATGTCGAATCCCGAGGTTTCATCTACTTTGCGCTATCTTCGAAATATAATGCCATTGATGGTGATATATATATATATACATCTATATCTATATCTATATATACTTTAATGCGAAGTCGACATATACTGAGCTTCTTTATGTAAACGTTGATGAATATATGGTGTTTTGGCTTTTTTCTGATTTCGTCAGCTTTATTGCCTGTATACTTGGTGTCCTCAAGATTAGATCTTGCGTCAATTTGACTGTTCGACAGAACATATGGCCCAATTGAATCGGTGAGTATAGGCTTTATAGTCCCAGACCCGAATCATGCGTTTCACCGCACTTGGTTTAAGCGCGGGGTTTTCCAGTCCCATCATGGCGGCTGTTCAGTAATTGAACCACGATTCGGTAAAATGCCCGTAACATGGAAAAAGGAAGCAAAACAGCTGTAGGACTTAGGAAGTATTGATTTTAGGGTCTGTTAAAATAAAAACTCGTTTCCCAACTACCCGTCTTCGACCCTACCAAGCGAGCGTGATACAGGTTGATTTCTAGTAATAGCATATGTATACTACACTGCAGAAAATCAATCTATTTGTAAAAGGAACGAAAAGTATATTGTTTTTTATCCGTCTTATCAATGAAGCGTTTTGAGCAGATGTGTATTCAAGTGTTAAGCAGAGGTGTCTCAGTTTTATTCGAATAATTTGCACTCTCATTTATCAAAATCTTTAGCGCAAAATGTTGCCTAACATATCTTGAATGTAGTGTAACATTAAGAAAGGAGTAAATCCTTGGTTAAGCAGCATGGAGGCTTCACTAAACGAAAACTGTTGCAATTGAAGCGATTTGTCCCCCTGATTTAATAAAGTGAGTGATATCTGGATTCTGATAGCAATCACTAAAACAAAGATCGAAGATGCAGGGTTTTCCGAATGAGTGAAAATTCAACAATTAGATTGGACCTGTTCTGAATACATTCCATGTCCTTGTGTTATAATTTCAAAAGTGAAGTTATTAGTTGAGGAGAGTTATGTATCAGAAGAACGGTATAGATTAGGGGTAAATAGGATTGTACAAAACGAAACATCTAATCTGCAACCTTTGGTTGGTAATTTCATGAACGGCTCTTTATCGATGATCATCAGCCCCACAACCTTCTTCTCCTCAATTGTTAAAACCAGTATTTAACGCACTCGGGGATGCGGTGGAAATCCAGCAATCGCCTACTAGTGTGTGCACCGAAAACGCTACTCACACGTATAAGTAGTATCTCACAATATTGGTATGAGTCTATGAGACAATTACAGATCTAACGCTAATTTGGCAATAAAAGTAAACGTTTGGTATACATGAAGTACAGCTAGTGAGTGATTACATTATCGATTTGTCCTCAGGTGTTTTACTCATAGTGTGTTATTAAGATTTCTTATAGTTATATTCATAACATTTTCATGTGGAGGGTGTAAATATTTTGTTAAAATTCAATTTTGGACCGAACAAATGAATCTGCAAATTTGTTTGGGTTAATTCTGTGGCCTATTCATTATATATTAACTATCATGGATTAGGTGATTTTTTAACCAAAATCGCTGTGTTTGACATCTGATCATTCTGTGTTCTAAAACGACTCTACAGCCATACATAGTTCTATTTTCCACGACCAAACCATCGGGGTTTACTTGACAATAAACAATAATTACAGCTTCTTATTTTTTATAACTCATTTCAAATCAAAAAATAGTCTTATTCATAGTGAAATGTTCAGCACCTAACTATTTTAGTTTAATAAAATATGATCTGATAATGCCAGTACCGTTTGAAACAATCTGAGCATTAGTCGGTTTTAACCATCACTCGAGGGTGTACACTCAATGAGCGATTCAGTACTGCACTTATGATATCTGGCTGAGAAGACTACCCGGCTCCATTGCAGCTACTCAATGAGCATGAGGCTATAGTTCTAGCCTATGGAAACACGTGAAGCGCTCTTCTAGATAAAGATGAGCAAAGGTATGCTTCAAATGATTCAAACTATAAATTATGGAAGTAGATTTGAAGAGATAAAGAATATCATTTCAAGAAAAGAAATCCAGTAATTCACACTACTAGTGCGTCTAGTATCACACCATATGTTTCCTACACACTGTTGTAAAATACGGTAGTTTTTGGTTTGCAGACCTGCAGAGCAGATGTGACAAAATACACAAATAAAAACTGAAAATGATAGATGGGTATTCTTGACTTAAGCACACAAAAGAAACTGCCGAAGTTGTTTTAATTATCATCAGAATTTTGGGAAAAAATGAAAATTTGTATTATGGACCGTAAAGTATTATTTTTCAACGCATGTGAGCTGTGAAACGCCGCTTGCTGTAGAAGGGATTTCAATTCGTACCAGCCACAGATACAGTTTTGCCAAGATAATTTTCTCGTCGATGATCAGGAGATAGGGAAGTGTATTACGTGAGAGGTTTCCGGTTAGGACGTTGCAATGTGCAAGAATGAAACTCCATGAAGAGTTTGAATACATATGACGGGTTGGTCAATAAGTAACACGCATTTTCCCACAAACACCAATGTTTCCCGCTTGCTTCACGTTGTACTCGAAGGTTTAAGGATTAATCCACTTGTTTTATGTTGTTTACTTCCAATCTCGTACTCCAACGCTTTTCACTGAATATCGGCTGATTTTGAACGAATCATTCTTAATCTCCGGAAGTGCTCTCGTTTTGAGACAAATATAAACTTTGAAGATAGATCAGCTCTGATTGTATATTTCTTTTAATTTGCTATTTTGTTTGGAGAAATACAACCAAGTTTGCAGTTCCAGATCTGGAATCCATAAATTGAGTGGTCACTCAAATTGAAGCAAGGTATATGCATATATGAGGCATCATTCCTCGTATTTTAAATTCAAGTAGCTTGAAAACACAGAGAAAGAAATCACTCTAAAGGAAATATAAACAGATTTATCAAATGCATAAAAGTTGTCCGACACGTTCTGCCGTACACATCGACCGTCAAACTAAGCCTTCATAAAACTATAACGCTATGCATCAGAAAAGAATAGGCAAAACCACACGAGCATCAGCTGTTGCAAATAGAATAGTTGGTTGTAGCTGCCGAAAATTCATTGTGCTCCAGGTGTTAATTACGGCATAATTTACTCCAGCGTTTGGAAATTTCGTTGCCAGTTGTTCGTCTGTCGCATGTGTTTTCAAGCAAGTCGGGGTTGAGCAGTCCGCTTACTCATTATTAAAAAATTTTAATGTATTAGATTGTGTTTTACAGACCTTCCATTGTGATTCATTTGCAATGCAAATGATTTTCGTTTTTTAATATCTATGCGCACACTGACTGAGTAACAAAAATAACCATATTATGAATTTTTGTATGCTTTTCTAAAAAATAAAACTACACAAAACTATTTCAACGCGCAGGCATATGTAAATTAGTATCAACCGTCCGCCAATTGGACATCCTTTGTGACCAGACCCTGCAAACAACTTTGCGCAAAATCGATTAAAAGAAGTCATCGATTACTATCTTTGGTTGATCAAAACACTCATAGTTTTGCGTACGTTCATACTCCACTTGTTGCAGCAATCGGTGACCGTCATTCAATTACGCCATAATCAAAAGATTTGAGAAAATTATTTTCAATTTTTGAATGATTTACGTAAAGATATCTGCTCATTGGGTGTACGCATTTTGCAGTCAGTTTTGTTGGAGCTAATGACAATTTACATAATACCCGTAGTTAATGAAACAACAAATAAATATATGCATTACCATTTGTGAATCAGTGAAAGAAGCGTCCGATTCTTGACTACACCTTTTGTGTTGAGGATTGTTCACAATAGTTTAGTCTGGTCAGAATCTGACAAATGTATGTAACCAGGAACTGGCATTCGATGATGGATTTACCACCCAAATATAACCCTTACTATGGATCATAATACACAATGAGTCGGTGAGACAATTCAAAAATGTGGAAACGTTTCGTGTGCGTGGCAATGCTCTTCTTATGCTGCTGAGTTATGTATGCCTGACAAGAAAGCATTTCAACTCGTTCATTCAAAGATTCAATTTATGTTGCGCACGCCATTTGAAGTAGTTTGAACTTGCAGTAACCGCTTACTATAAACTGTTTGTCTGTTTATCAGTCTATCTATCTATCTAGCCTTTAGGCATTAACATATTGCCTGCATTGTACAAATTCCTTATAATTTGAGCTACGCAAAAGTGCGGCATTTTGCTAGCAAACAATACGCCAGAACCCATATGTTCAGCAAATTGATTTATTGATACGACTCGTGGATATTTTACAGTAAATTAGCGTTAGCGCAATTGAAGTGGAATCCTGAAGCATCTGCTGGTACCACATATGATGAATCTAGTCACAAAAACAGTGCATTTTATTCTACCCGTATTAGTGAGCATTATGATGGTGGTATTTGTATTATAGAAGTACTTTTTTCTAATAATCGGAAACAATAATTGTTCCTAATCTTATGTAAGATCATCGGATGTACGAAACACCATATGCGACCATAGTTTTAGGTGTCCTTGTTCATTTCAACTTGAACCAACATGATGATGAGAAAATATTAAAAAATCACATGCTATGGATCGAGGAAATGTCAACTGTAATATCTTAAACAATATCTATTTTCTTAAGCTCGGAGTACCGTTCTCCAAAGTGCAACCGTTTTCGCAGGTTGATTTCTTTGAGCGTTGCTTTTTTGATTACAGCACATGAGAACAGGTAAGCCTCAAAACGTAACCACTGAAAAGTTTTCTAACAAAAATCTAATTTCATTTGAGCTTCTTGCCCTCTTGCCTACCTTCGGGTATTTCTAGTTGGCCGTGGAGCGAATGAGTCAGAGATATTATATTTTGATTCCATTCACAATCAACAGAATAAAACATTTCCGTAATGGTGGAAATACAAAGCGTTTGCACAATTAAGCTAATCCACAACATTTGTATAAAAATTACGAATTCACTGGTTTGTTTCCAGACACCAAATGTGCTATGCAATTAGACAAACATGTTTCCATCGAGAGGATCGCATACCGTATACAAATTATTCAATCATGAAAAATGATCAGACAACTAATTCGATCATGTCTGGATACAATGTGTTTGAATGAGTTAAAGGTAACTCATTCCACTTAAATTTGATGTATCATCAAAATAAGTGAAGGTGAAATTGATTAAATTTTATGTAACGAGCTACGATCCTATGTAAGCAAGCAATAATAGAAATTTATTTTTTGTGTGCACAAGTTTTGATTCGTCCAGTAAAATATTGCGTGTGTTTAATGATAATTGCTTTGTACCTGCCTTAAACAACTCTGCAGTATTTCAAACAAAAAGTACACTGAATCTTTATTGCTTCATGTGAAATAGGTATAACATAACCTGTCGACTCAATCAATGCAATTGTTACAGTTTACCTTGACTTGGAAGGTGTTTCTCATCAGTTTATGCGCCCTTCATATTTTGTAACTTATTGATAATTTGGAATTTGGTATCTAATTATGCATTCATATGTTTGTGCTCTTGATAATATGACTTATGGCTTCCTAATACAACGGTCGTCAACACTTTTTTGCACTGCAGCCATGACCTTGATGACAGTTTATGGAATCAACAACAACTCAATCTGTAATGCAGGTTTACAAAAACACGGCTGATGTGCAGAAGAGCATGAAGATTAAAATAGTGGTTTTGTATTTCTGTTCATCTTATTCTTTATTGTCTACTTCACGCATAATCAGTAGACTTGATAGCGTAGTGATAAATGAATAGATATCTGTCCGAATACTGTGTCTAATTTTAATATAACTTGGTGACGGAGTTATAAGTATATAGTTTTTGGGTTCCCATTTGCAAGAATAACTTCATAGGTAGGTTGTCATTTTCGTTTTCAGCGTGGCTTTGATGAAAAATCCTTAAAGAGGGGTCATCAATCAATGATAAAGTGAGGATAGGGTTAGAAGGCGTACGTTTGGTTGTTCAAGTAATAATTAAATATCCTCCCGGCAGTCTGAGACATTTAAAAAAATAAACCAACTAAAAAGAAGAGCATTTGTTTGTACAAAGTTGAATGCTGGTTTTAATAACATATGGCGAGTAACCATACAAAAGTCCTTGAAGTAATCTCATTTGGACTGATGTTTTTGGAATTTTCTTGAAAAGACCGATAAGCAGTACCGGAGAGCTGCTTCGTCCTTCTTGGGGTTGAACAACAATGCGACGAATTTGTATCACAACTGAGGTCTAACCGGAAAACGTTCCGAATGCCACTCAAAATCCTCGTATCGTACGGTCTTCGATCCACAAATGTGTGCGTGATTTAATGGATCAAAAATGTGCTTGCTTGGACTTCTTACAAATATACAAGCAGCAGAATCAGTGAAGTACTGTTCTAAAGTGAGTCTACTTACGTGAGAGTTCATTTATTTTCCATATTTTTGGAAATGTGTAATATGTTATTTTTTTGAACTTAAGAAACTCCGAGATCAGGTTTACGTAAATTGATCAAAATTCAATTGTTTTACATGCAACCACATTTAATTCATTGTGTTTCAAAATTATTATTTATCACCGCAAACTGTTTGTCACGTTCATGGCCAGTTTACTGATTTCCTCACACGTTTTCCGGTAAGCTTCAAGACATCCATGGTTTATATGTTTGTTTTGTTCTTCACCGAAATAACCTAATGGCCTTAACAAACTACAACAAACCATTGATGTAAGGGTTGATACGTTTTCGATAAATGTATGATTTAGACAAACGGCAGGAAAACACATTTAGAGATCGGAAACTGCGTGCACATGAAACTGATTTAAACACTAACATCATTTATGTGATACAGACACAGTTAACTTCTTCCTTTGCACATGAAAGCCTTGATGAAGTAAGATAACTAAATCATGCAATAGCCTTCATTACAAGTTCCTGCTCAGTTTTTCCAAAGAAGTAATATCATTTTAATTAAAGGGTGACGTGTAAACGAGCACAAAGCTAGATATGACTAAAAGCACAAAAAAATACATACATATATTGCTTTTTGGGTTTGAGGTATGTCTAGTTCCAGTCAATGTAAGCGCGAGTAATCAGATGCAATCAAAATTACAAGTCTACCAAGGTCTACTAAGCTACTGATGCGATGGATATAGGGGACACATTGTTTCATACTTATCATTCACTTAATCTCCTGTAATAAGCAAATGTTCGGTCCATCAATACTTTTCGCCTTTCACAAAATTCTCATTTTTTGAGGAACATGTTGCTGCGCTATTGGATGAAGAGGATGAGAGATACAGGAGGAACTGGCCAGCGGTTATTTCCAGAGCATCCTGAGACAGATGGACCGAGACTTTGGGGAACAAGCGCAGTATTACCAGGCTTCAGGTAAGACGCCTCCGGCCAAAATTTTCAGCTTAAGCCGTCAGTCTGGATAATCTGATTATCATGGGAAGGTGAATGCTGAAAAACTACAGGACTGTCAGAGGACAGCGGAAACAGAACCGACATGATCAGCCATAAGGAATGCAAATCTGGCCTGAAGGTGGTTCGGATTTGACTTCCAAAAACAAACTTTTTCTGACTTCTGTTTAAATAATTGCTTTACCAGCTTCCATTCTGATCACATGATTATGGATTTTATTGGCTCAGTCGCCTACCGGTCCTTATTCCTCGTTAATTTTGACACTGCGCTTCACACATCTGTACGAATAAACATGAATGTCGGTCATAATATCGATATCTATATCTATTTATATGTATATCTATATATCTATATATCGATAACTATCTTTTTGAAGATTTTGCGTACCGCTTTCGATCATGCATGGAACAATAAAATAAATAAATGTAAACCGGTTGTAGACAAACAACATTCCGCTCAAGTAAAAGGTAGTCCAGAATATTTTACCCGGAGGTGGCACCTTCCAACTTCACCACCACTGAACTTCCTCTTCTCTGTGTTCTCCATGTATGCCTTACATTTCATTTGTACAAGTTCATATTTCCGAAAATCAGTTGGTGGTTTTGTTACTACCTGTATTCTCGTTTGTCTCCTTGAAGACTGCACCTAGCTTATTTGCTCTGATTTTTCTCTTTGTTTTTAACAAAGCGATCACGGATTTTTCCAACACCGTTTTATGGTTTATGTGTAATCACGCTTAACTGAACTAATCACCCCTGAATTCACTCAGTTCCTACGTGAGTATATGGATATTATTTGATACTGAATGGAAATACGAGCAATATTTGTCCAACCATTGAGTTCCACCCATGAGGATCTCTGATGATTGATCGACGGATAATACATTTTTAATTAACCGTGATTTCAAGAGTTTAAAATTGATGTTTACTGAATTCATGAAACAACTGAGGTGGAAGGAACCCAATAGATTATTAAACAGGACATCAAAAAACTATTTGTGCCTGGTAATCTAATCTATGTATTTTTTATGATCAAAATTATGCCTTCCAGACAAATTGTGTATGGTAGAGGTACTTGGCAGCATCTTTACACCTATCAATATCTACAATTATTAGCATTAACTATTTTTTAAATCATTTTTACAGCTTATGAGGTATGTATAAAATTAGACTGGTCTTCGTAGTAAGAACATATTATGTCTGTTCACTAGGGTTTTCTTGTAAAACCAGAAAAGAACTAGATTCTCAGGAAAAATCGAGTAAGTCATAGAAGCCCCACAGTTGGCGTCGACAGGACATTTGATTTTTGCAAGGCAAAGCTAACTAAGGCTTCGTCATAATCCCTAGCTCACGGGGATTAGAGGTTGTGCTGGCTGAAATGCATATATATATATATATATATATTCATGCAGATCAAACAGACACAAATGTGGAATCTGGCCTAAGAATCAATCAGAAATAACAACAATGATTTTGGGAATGTAAGCACCAATTAACAGGAAGTCATAGCTGGGTTCTTGTTTATTTGGAGGGAAACAAACCAAAAGTTAGAGATAGTGCTCTGCTAGGTAGCAAGTTCTCTCTATAAACGAAGTGGTATGAGCTACAAACAACTTAATTAGAATTCTGAAAATATTTCGCCGAACGCGATAGGTTACCACTGACTAAGTTATCGGATATTGCAAAAGTTGCTTCCTAATGATCACAGAGTTTAATACTCAGTGACATTTAGGGAAGAACGTTTACAACGACTAACAAAATGAAAAATTAAATCAGGCTTTTATTTCGCAGTGCCTAGTGGTTTGCAATGGCCAAATAGTACGAAACATAAGTCTTGAGGAGTTTAATCAATCATAACAGCACACCAAATTGTTTATCTGCAATGAAAACGTAAAACGTCCGAGAGAGAGAGATAAAAGGAATCTGCTGAGCGTTAAATGCATATCGGTTCAACTAATTAGTCTAGAGCGGAAATTTTATTTTGGCATGTGAATTCAAGTTTGGTACTCAAGCTGATTCAATTTTCCAATCAAATTCAGTTTCATTTTCAATGAAGTCCAACAGAACTAATAAAAGAAAGTTTGAATTTTATGTCACAGTAATCTGAATTACAGAAGATACATCCCGATGAGTCGTTTAATATGCAAATCTCATGTAAAAAGCTTGATGTTTCAACCCTGGTTTTTTTAACTGTAAATAATAACTGTTTTGCCGGAAAAGGTTTTATAATGTTTTTATGCCCCTTCCAAGTTGCCTAATACTTTTGTTGCCATATTTAGTACTTTTGAGAGTTGAGTTGTTGAGTTAAATTTGTTCCTATGCCCTAAAGTTAAAGCAACTCTCTCTCACGGCAGTCGGATCAAGGTGAATTGCATGAAGATTTTAAGCTCCATTTATCACTGACTTCATGTATTATGGATTAACATTCAAACTTCTAATCAACAAACCTTGTTGGACGATATCCAAAACATACACACGTGTTATTATGCTGTCTGTTGTCGCTTTCCCACAATCAGACATCTCGCATCTGTCTATCTGTGGCAAGGAGCAGACAATTTCTTAACCACGGTGAATAACATTATTCTCTATTTCGTGCCATGGCAAGGATGAAAACACAAACGGGCTTGCGGAATAAAACAAATTCCATATTTGTCAGTACTTTTTTCAGGTGATGCTCAATAATTACGCACCAACTGATAATGTTTTCTATTTCATTATTTGTATGTCCATAACAAACAAAGCCTTTTGCCGGAGATTCTAATGAAGTGCTGTTTGATGCAACTATGGCTGCGCTATGCAATGTAATGATACTAAACGCAGTTGCAAAAGTTGTGCTCATAACAGCTCAACTTGTCAACAACGGAGTGCCGATCTCTTCACATGTACTTCGGATTGGAAGATTTATGCATTAAACTATTCAAATCATCTATTGTTGTCTATCCTATGCAGCGTATTATTGGATCAAATGTTTGCCTTTAGGTACGACGGAATGTTTACCTACTCTGAAAGTAGAACGGTCTTGATAGAAACAAAAATAACGTTGCAATGCAGACGAAGAAAAGGACTTCGACATTCATTATTTGGTACCAACTTCATAATTAACAAGAACGATATTCAATGACCTGATGTTTTCTAAGCTTCAATTTGACGGCAGTATTTTAGAAAGCTGAGTAGTTGAAATGGTCATGAATTGGAATTAATACGGTGTTCCGTCTTTGGCGCCGAATCAATCGTGTAACCGTCTACAACATTTATTCGTGGTGCGATTATCCGGGATGGAACGGTTTGTGATATTTGGTTTGATTGCAAAGTGCATTCTACAAGCAGCGTCAACGTGTTACTTACCCCTAACTAGTCGATAGGTAACACGTGTAACACAAGCGTGGGTAGAGTGCGTAGTAGTAATGCTTTACCACATCCTGGGTTAAACATTGGGGACGAAAACCCCTTCGCCCATTTCTGACTTTTTGTTGCAGAATAATATAGTTTGTGGAAGCGGTCTTTATGCAGTTCTTCACTAAGGCCGACCTCTAGTATACTGCCAGCTGAGACGGCAACAGATAACTTTGAACGAAATCGTTATCATTAAGTTAATAATTGTTCAACAACTCTGAAGTTTGTAAGTCTCAGCAGTGACTCGAAATAGGCCTCACTCAATTCAAACATGGTAATTCTTTTAATTGACAGATGTTCACAATCAATGAAGTGAACGATTTCTAGTGAAATATTAGCATTGTGATATACCTTTTGGCGATTTTTCCCACTGCGTGACTGTTCTCATAAACACCTGGATCGTAACATTGAAGAATTCACTCCGTGTTATTCGACAATGAGGAACATATTAGCAAACCCATTGTGAACCCTCGTACAATCTCATTAAAGGGTTTTGTAGATCGTGTCCAATTAATAGGCCGATTCTCAAATGGCATGACTAGCAAATGATCTACAAAAGCATGTAAGGGCTAAAGTAAACGTTTTCATTAGCTGCTTTACGGTTCTTGCTTTCAGTAAGCGGAAGGAGTGCACAAACACTACTTGTACCGAATTGAAACCACAGATAGTGGGCGGAGAGAACAGCAATCATTGATGAGGGTAGGCAGGCATAATTTCAAAAGTTTACAATTTTGATTGCTTTCATTTTATAATGTTCGAGCGATTTTATAATTATAAACTTGTAAAAAAGTAAAACGGTGACAGGTAATAAAAGTTGAATATGTTGAGCACGTTGTGAATTATGAAGCGTTAATGGGGGTTTTGAAAAACAAAATAAAATATATCCTTTAAATAACGGAGCATGAAAAAAGGACTGATTATTGTCAAGATTGAAAAACAATGTTTCGACTCGCATTTGCATTTTAAATAAGTAGAGGTATAGAATGAATGGAGTGCGTTTTCCATTGAATTCAGCTGCCAAAGCTGAAATTTGGATTTGTTTTTGGATGCACAACCAATCTTTGTATCAATGACCAAATGAAGTCAATTCTTGAACCGTTCTATTCATTACTACACATCTCAAACTTGTTTTCATGAAACAGAGAAAAGAAAGCCCGACTTTGTGCCTTTGGCTCCCAAAATGTCAGATGTATAAAAGATGTTAACCACATATACTTATTTGGTATCGATTGCGCAATCAATTAATGAAGTCTGAAATCGCAACTATATCTGTAGTTTCCAAGTTTCAACAATAATATTTGAAGGAGTATTCATTGCTCATAATCGTGGAATAAGAGTAATTAAAGTAATATTCGTAGTAATCAGCACCAGCAACTGAAATGAAATAAAACACATTTGGATATTTCTGATGTCAACGCGGTTTGTAAAATATGTTTATTGAAAATGGTGGATAGGAGAAAATGCATGTTTGTCATTCAGCGTCATTTGGCTTTGATTCCTCTCATTTTATCATACTTCGCAAATGTGCAGAATCTTTGGTAATTAATCTAAAGGAGTCAGAGTTATTGTTCCTTGCTACAGCCCCACCGTTCTCTTGCATATGACTCCACAACTCTTAACAAAATTCATTTGGGTGAAGCAAAACAATGTACGCAGTTCATTCACAAGCCGATTGGGATGCAAAATGGCACTGAATTAAGCCTCATAGTATGACGTGATTTTCATTCTTAAGCAAACTAGGGTGCCTCATTCGAACGTATTTTGCGAAGAGGACGTTGGTTATTCTTACAGTCATCATAGACGGACTTCACTTTGCAGTTTCAAAATGACTTCCTCCCCCATTCGAATAGTAGAGCCCTTAGAAAGGCTATAAATAAGCGATGGCAAAGCAATCGCTGTAATTGGAAGAGTCCTATAAAACGCAGAGCCCTCTTTCTAAATGGACCGACTATTTTAACCTTTGAATACCTTCGTTGTATAAACTATAGATTTGATTGAAGTAAAAGGCATTCAATGCATCTCAATATTCAACCTACTGGAATGTGGAACAGGACAAATTGAAGCCTTCGTTAAACTGCTCAGGTGTGAGTTTTGCAAATTGGCCTTAAGTGCTCTAGGACAATTCAGGCTAAGGGAATAACACATATTTCATTTCACTTTCTCCAAACATTCAACAAATGGAAGTACTACCTAAAGAATCAGGATTTATAATAATTTTTGAAAAACATGTCGACATATGAATCCTGAATTTGTTATAAAAGGTAGAGCAGTTGTTGCTTATTTCTTCAAATTTCTTTAAACTATGTTAGGCTCATTTGGGTTAATGAAAGTATTTTGTATCTTTCCTGAAGTTATTGTCACAAGGCCTGTTGAAAAAGTTTGGCTCACGGCCTTCACCGAAATAATGTATGTAGACAGTTTAGTTTGATAAACGCGTTGCTAATGTCAGAATCGGTAACCAAAATGCAATAAATCCACTAACTTCGATGTGAAGCCATAAAAGCACTTTTATTTACTGCACACCTGTTTGGTGAACGGGGCGAATACCATTGTCCCGATGAAATGCTGTTTATTGGTGAAAACCGGCAACCAAAGCCCCGGGACTTGGAGTGGCGAACTACACAACACCCCGATAGATTAGGCGTGGTATTGAACCGGATGACAGGAGAACTGCCTACCAACAACAGCGGGTGGTGGTGGCGGGGTTTCACGTTTACCTGATCGAAAGATGGTATTCTTATTTTGAATTTAAAAGGCATTAAAAGATGGTCAAAGCCTCAGAACTACTGGCATGTGTTTCGGTTGGGCGGTCGTCGTGAACAGTGATAAGTTCATCTGTTAATTATATGGGATCAGGGAAGACACGTTCAGAGGCGAACAATTGTCATCATTGCTTCATCTTCTGGCCTATACAGATCATATAAAAAATGGTATGTCAACCGAGAATGGACATACAGTCATTCAAAATTCACCTTAATTGGTTCGAAAAGAAGAGGGATGTGGGGTGAGTGGTGCCACATGTTTCACACCACTAAGCCACCATAACTCTGCAATAAGGTTGTGATGCGGCTTCCGTGCGATCGATCTTTGGCCACGGCAGTTGAATGACATGGGTCAATCTTTTTGGTGTGAATAAGCAAATCCCAATCGCTTCTGCACTGGCTAGGGCATGGAGAGGCAGTGTCTTGTATGGGTAAGATAGTACTCGATAGATAGTTTGGAAGTCTGCTTTCGGCTGCATTTGGTGAACTAAGTCTGATAGGTAAGCGAGAATAGCGCTTCCTGTGACACCTTTTTCACCGCTTTAAAGCCAGTGTGAATAGTGTTATTTAAACCGCTGGGACAGTTTCCTCGCTGTTTCGTTATAAACGCAGCTGAAGGAAGAGATAACCATCGATGGAACCAGCGGAGGTAAACTCTACTTGTTTGAAATTCTCATTACTGGTTATTACATTATTATTTGAGTTAGCTGGAGTGTGCAAATTGGTTGTAATCGTGGTTTGATCTCAAAAAGCACTTCAGTGTTTCTCAATAAATTATGATAACTTCATTGTATCAGTTTTCTTCACAGTCACACATTTTTTTCTGATTTGTGAAGCGACCTAGGTCTACATACGGCAGTCATTGCAGATAGGCTTGAGCCCAATGAAAGGGAGACAAAATTGTTTGCACACTGTTATAAAATGTTGATTTTGTACTGCAAAATTATTGCCTATTTCCTGAACTTCGCTAAATTATTAGTTGTTCTGCACTTTACACTTTAAATAATAATACGTGATACATTCGGATAGATGTCCTTCCAAGTCACTATTCGAATAGAAAGAATTTAACCCTTGAAACGGATATAATTAGAAATCAGAAAAGTTCATTTCCATTTGTATGCCCTGATGAATAAAATCTCAACGAAAAGTAGCGTTCGGTGACCCTGAAACCTAGGCTTAATAATTTCAAGCATTCATTATAATTTTGATATCAGGTTACAATTTAAAATTTGATTGCAGAGCTCATAAAATAGTGAATGTGAAATGCAAACCAGATAATACGGTTTCTCATCTGTGAGGAGAAAGGAACTGATTTACTGTGAAAGTTTGGAATGTAGGACAGTTTTATTTCAAATGGTGATTTTCAAAGTGACAGTAATTTTTCTCGTATTCTTTTGTGTCTATCAACTTATATTATAAAATTCACAGATAAACAATACAAAACATCATTTTCAAACAGAAGTTTGACGTTTTGACCTTCTAATGTAGGCGATAAATGCCTCAATCATTATTGTTGTGACGGAGTAATTTTGTGAGCAATCAGCGACCAGCAAAATTGTTGTTTTCTAGCCGGTTCATCCCTTGTCAACAAACCAAATTATCATTTTGAAAAATGAAAAAAGCGTAACAATGGAAAGGCATTCCTCTTTGTACTGATACCAATCAACTAGCGTTTGAGTGTGGGAAAGATTATTTCTCGCTCGAAGGAGAAACGTATCATAGACGATGAATACCTTATCTATTTTCTCAGTTCTTAGAAGGCTTCTTCATCACAGACAGGAAAAGGTAAACATGTGTTACTGGAAAAACATTGCGTTGTACTCACAATGACAGACCACTAAAGAGAATGGTCACGTGATTCAAAATATCCTTCGGAATGTAATGTCTGATACCACCTTAGAACGGTTTGAATTCATCTATACTTTACTGGCAGTGCACTACGATGAACAAACACGCACACCTGTGATAATTAAGTTGCGAATCCCTGGAGAAAAGAAACCTGAAGTTTTTACTGCTGTTGAATTTACCGGAGATTTTCAACTTAAATCTATTCCATGATGCCCAACGTTTTGGTCATTTTCTGTTAGCCACTGAGAATTCTGATCTAGATTTTTGGAGTTATTCGTAGCCAATATACTTTTGAACCTTATAAAAATAAACACATTTGAATTAGTTTAAAATACTCCTCACGTTAGTTTCCATTGATAAGTGTGAATTACACAGTTGTTCGAGAATAGCCTACATAATTAAGATGACGGTGGGTGAAATCACATACGGATATAACTCCCAAGCTAAGTACAATTCCACGATTTGGATTTTTTACCACAATATTATTAGTTTTCCCAAAGCAAATTTGTGTTGATGTTACTGACAGAGTGTTTTTGGAAACAAACAAGTGCTCCCAAAATTTTGAATGTAAAGCCCCTCCACCATTCGCCGACTGCTCATTTAATTTGGCATCAATAGTGGAGAACGGTGATCATGGATTGAACTAAATTCTATCCTCCATCCTATGAAATGCGTTGGAAATTATTGTCTGTATGGTTTTCTCCTCTCGTCTGCCTTTAGGTCATTAAAGCTCAATTTTTCTTGGCTTCGAAATTCTTTTAACTCAAAATTTGACTTTTATGTGTGATGTGAAGTGATTTCACCAACGTCTAATCCATGAAGCATTTTAAATGACTGAGCAGGACTGGGGTGCAAAACTCGCATTAAGGTTTCAGACCAGTGAAACTCGCAAGTCGGAGGTGGTAGTCAACATTTGAACAGTAATACATTTACCTGAATTTCACACTTTAATTATTGCTGAAAAAAAGATTCATATATACAGAAAAGGTAATCCATGATAAGCAATCGATTTGAACAAAGTTGCAGGGTAGCTTAGCTTGGGGCATCGGTAAACTCGATAGACCATTACACTTTGTTCCTACTTCATGAACTGCATGGTATTTGTAAACAATTTGTCACTAGATCGTTCATAAACGATTTCCCTGTTTTATTCAATTCCCGGATAAAACGACCAGAGAAAGAGATAATGATTGGGTAATGAAAATACAACCTTAAATGTGTCTTGGTTAAATATGTTACAATCTTTTTTCTCTTGATCATTAAAATCCGGTTTTTACCATAAGCCTATCGTGCAATACAAATTGCTTTTTTCTAGTGTGAGCACTTTTAAAGATAAAAAAATCTTTTCATTAAGGCATAAGTTTTAAGCCTTTGCATTAATTTGGGGCAATAAACTGTAATCATTTGGTGAAAGAAATCCGCAAGACCCTTTGGCTGACACGTATTTAAGCATTCTAGAACAAGCAAACATGTAAATCACACCGGACAAATAAAGAACATTGATATTGAATTCTGGTTTGCAGCCAAACCACAGCTTCGTTTTAAAGCTGTTTTCACCTCAACCAAAAAGAATGTCTCCAACTTGAATAAATCGAACCGCAAAATTAGTTAGACTCCATTCCAATATCTTTGATTACAACACAACGACATGAATGTGCATGAAGTACGAAAACCAAAAGCTGTATGGTTACGGTTTCTGCATAATCAAGTGCTGTGCACTGAACGACTTTGTTTTCCCATCATTTAATCTGTTTCTGACGTGATTAAAGTGTGCCAGTTTGAGAACCTGTCTTACGTAGGTGTGAGTTAAAGTTAATTTACACGCATCTGAAATTAGCTCGACCAGTATATGCATACAATAAAGAACACTTTAAATTTGAACTTAACGCACTGGCTTAAATGAGTGTATGCGTATTTCTGTAAACATAACCCTTTTTGAAATATCATTTTATTAGCAGAACTGTTCACTTTGGGGTTCCTAGTACGTTATAAATCAATACAAAAGTTAGAAAATTAAAGAAAGCAGATCAAGATAATCCTAGCTTCCTTTCGATGGAAAAATGATTAAAGCAAAACATGGAAGTGTTCCATAAAGGCTGAGATTCAAGAGTCACTCAAAAATGGTATTTGTTATATTACTAGTTGCCTAATTGCAAGTGATAAAGCAAATGCAATAAATCAAATAATAATACTCATTTCCAATTATTCTGAATTCCTTACGTGCACTGATGAACAGCGGTAAGATGCAACAAGTAAACCGCTTTACTAATCTTTCCGAAAAGAAATTACAAAGGTTTCTTCATGATGCGTTGTTACATCATTAATAACCATGACATAGATCATCTAGTTTGTTGTCGCCAAAGAAGGCTTCTGGATGAATGACTTATTCCTGAATTCGTCCGTTCAACCAATGATAAACTATCGGAATGCCTAATGAGCATCACTGGATGAAGCACATTTTAAAATTCGTTCAAAGACATGAACATTAGCTCAATGTGCATAGGTTGTCGGTGAACTTGAATATGTTAAATCGATATGTTTCGACATACTAACTACCAATTTTCTATTACAAGAGGGGGAAGCACTTTCAAGTGTTTTTTATTAGCCCAATATAAGCTAATCACTCAAATTGCATGCTCGCTGTCTTTATAAAAAATAAATTCATATAAAAGCACACTGGAATATAATACCATGGATAATGGATAGGTTCTTACACAAAAACACTTTAGGGGGAATCCCAGAGAGTTCCTAAGAATGAAACGTAATTTTTCAGAAAAATGTAACTTGCATTTTTATGAAAAAAGGTTTGTCTTAAAGTTAAGGTCTGAATAAATTTATCCTGCTTTGCAACAGTGTATTTGCAAACGTGTAGAGCTTCTGTGTGCTGGTTTCACCACATGCCGAAATAGCATCGTCCCTTATCTTCTCCCGTCTTGATAAATCGAGGAACAATGATTGCTGACTTGTGGAATCACCTATAAGTTTAGCCTTTTCGCATGCATTTGGTTTTCATTCAATTAGTTTAATGTACAATTTTTTACTGTAACTGGTGAAAATAACAAGAAGCCTAACTTTACTTGACTTGAGAAAATTTGGTTAGATTATACAGCCGACTTTTTCGTGTATAGGGCAAAATAAACATGAATTTAAAAGCTTGGAAGCATTGCAAAGCTGGTCAGATTTCATTTGGTTACTTGTGTTCTGCCAATGAGGCCCCGATTTGATCCTCAGTTACATTAGCAGAATGACACTGCTAATATGACCCAAGCAGGTACAAATAGTTTCACACTGCTTACTTACTACCTTTCAAATACACGGTTTTTGCTCTTGACACGACAAAGTTCATCATATCACCATAATTCTGGTGTGGTCTCTGAAGGTTTTTGAGTTAAACTCGTTTTTCCGAGAGATTTTAGTCTGACATTCTACGAGTGGCAGTTTGCAAAACTGCATGAAATGACTTTTGTGCCTCTAGCTAGCTAGCTAATCGTTGTACTATAACGCTTGCATTAATGATAGAAGCGATCTATTCATTGGGCTACTACTTCATGTCGCTCAAGATATAATGCTTATTCGTAAATGCCGAACAAGCCAGTGTTATTCAGCTTTCTGGATTTATCCCAAGAGGTTCAATTTTTGATCTACGATTTGGAGTGATTTATCTAGGTAAACCTTGTTTTTCCTAATGTTTCAGTCACACGGATTGAATATTGATCCCGAGACCGCCTGACTTTTAGTAAGTAATCAAAAAATCTGTGGTTTATTGGTTTTTGAATTGTATTAGTTATGCGAAGAATGATGTTTAACATGTTGAATTAAAACTTTAAAGGTAAATAAGCAATTATTCAGATTGCCGACTTTTTGAGATTATAGTTTTGGAATTAATTCAACTCCACTCACCACTAATTGCATGTTATTGATTTCCTGCTGAAACGGATTTACGTCTCCTTCTAAGAAAAAGCAAACATGAGAAAACTTTCACCACCAAATGTATGCATGAACTCCGATGTACTGTGAGGAAATACTATGTTTAATTGAGTGAACATCGGCGGAAATAAAACGTCTCGAGAACAACATAGTTGCCTCGTGTGAGACTATACTGGGCAATGTGAGTGTACATCTGTACATTCAGGAAACACATCATTCCGAAGATTACATTGGATTAGGTTAGACCTCGAAGTAAAAATACGTAAATATTTCTCGTGGACATGAGGATAACTTGTGATAAAGACTTATCTGTCTTTACGAAGCAACTGTAGTGACTTTTGTCCGATACTCATTACTTACGTCACGTTCTTGTATCACAGAATGTTGACACGCATTGCTTCCACACACTTCTACATTGACCACTCACAATATATACTATTGTATTTTACGTTCAAATAATTGCTCGGTTCAGGTCTCTTTTAGGGTTTTCCATTGCGACCACCTGGGCTGCTGCGATCACCTTGTATCGAATAATTGTTAAAGCGCTTGAGGAGTGTCACTGGTCTCCTAAATTGTCTCGGATCGAAAAATCAGGTACGCAAATAAAAGGAGCTGGTGGTTCCTTGATACAGCCAATAGTGCTTTAGCAGTTGTGATGTCTACATATGCATTTCTGGACAACGTTTCTCAATTTTACCCACCCGTGAAGTCCATGGGTCATATAAATCCCACGCAGACTGCTCTAGCTTTGTTTAAAGTTCCACGAATGATCACAATTATTTCGTTTAAAGTTTGAAATTTGGTCTCCTTCGAAAGATTTCTTTCGAGGTAAAGGTTGATGAATCCTCAAAATGAAATAAACTAGACTCATCGCTTATCCTCCTATATGGAACCCGATAATGCAAACATGTTCACTCCTTTTGATAATTTCTATTCTGTATTCAACTATTTTATAAACATTACACCAGTCATCGTGATTTTCTGTTACGTTAAAGTTTATTATGGGAAATACTTACAAGCGTTTGCTTTTGTAGTCCCATAGGATTCGGCACAGATGAATCGGTTCACAGTACATACAAAGTAGATGAATGTCACAATGTCACAATTTTTCCTTGTTTCGTGCACTTCAACGGATGTTTAAATTTAAGACTTTTCAAATCTTCATCCAGATTGTGGTTGAACGAATCAATTATGGGTGCAGAGACAACGTGTGATGGTAGAAAATTCCAAGTAATGCACACTCTGAGAGTGAATGAATGCCTCCGGCATTCTAGTCGGCATTTTTGGAGAGCTAATTTGAATGGGGTGAGTGTTGGGCGACAAAGAAAGGAATGGACGACATGAGTGGTCTGGGTCCCGCATTATTTGGTATACCAAGATCAAATCTCCTCGAATGCGGCGATACTGTGTGGAGTACAGTTGCAGTGATTCCAGTCTTTCCGCATAACTCTTGGAATGTAATCCTTTGACCATTTTGGTAGCCATTCTTTGTGGACATTCCAGAATCTTTTGATCGCGTTGCATCCATAGATTCAATGCCTAAATGGCGTACTCTGTGTGGGGTCGAATGTAGGCTGATAACAATCGTGGGAAAAGCATTGGTTCGAATATGCCAAATACTCGTTTTAGCAAACCAACGTGTCTTACAGCGGTAGACGATGCCCGGGAGCAGTTTAAAGAACAACAGTCGTCTTGAACAATGACACTGAGATCCTTCTCATTCGAGGCGTATGGAAGTTGTTGATCTCTTAGAAAATACGGGAACCGAGTTTTGTGTAACAAAAAATGTCATTTTTAGTAGCTCCAAAAAGAAATGTGATACGAGAAATTAGTTGTGCATATATTCATGCTCTAAAATGTATTCAAACAATCTTCTCTCGCCTCATGGACCTGTATAAAGGTTATCATATTAACTCACATGCTTTTCAAGTAGTCTCAATTCGTCAGAAAAAATTCCATCGCTTCTATCAGAATGTTTAACTTAATCGACTTTGAATGATTCGATCAAAGCAGCTATGAAATATTTTCCTTGCAATAGAACTGCATTTTTCCACCTTGCTAGCTTCGCGTAATGGGTGCGGTTTCCATAGTATTTGGTTCGTTTGTCAGGAAAGTGAGTCAAGTTAATAGGTGGTATCACCTTGATTGAACAAGCAGTTATCCATGGTACGCGCAGGCCAGTGTTACAAACCAGAAGGATCAATAGATTATCGTTTGAGAAGATCTAGGGCGTTTTACACTTGGTGTTACGGCGTCATCAATGGCATTCAGTCCGCGTTAGACCATACACAGATTAGGCCATAAGATTTTGGAAACCATGACTGAATGGTGACAAAAATGTGCTTGTATGTTAGCAGAGCAAATCCTATCAAACTCACTACATCCAGTTCGAGGCGACGTGATCCTCGTAAGTTAGGTACTACATCGACCTTTACAACTAATGCTATAAATGAATTATTGACTACGGTGTCATCCCCATAAACTATCATTCCACAAAAGAATACTAAACTGAAAAGTCACTGTTTTAGCCACTTTGGTTGTGATTGGATCATCGATTGTCACAAATCATGGCTTGATGAAGCATCGAAACACTTAACTTCCCAGCACCCCTGATTGAATGTGATAATTTGTTATTTCATCAATTCATTGGACTAGTATCTAAACCCAGTGGGCACTAGTCTTANTGGAGTTAGAAAGGCTCATCGTTATAATTAACCGCGAAAAACTGGAACATAAAACCATTTTAATTGTTGCAACAAAACCGTTATCTAGCCATAAACCCAAAGACTCGATAAGCCGCTGAGTCACTAAGTTTGCTTAAAAAACAACCTTAAGAGCATCATGTTTCTTTTTAAATAAGTACTCTGCCCCATCGGCGACAGTTATTCGTTTTCTTCATTAATAACAATGAATTACACTTTTTTCTACCTTAAAATTGATTGATCTAGATGGAGTATGATGTATCAAATAGATCCACATAATGAACGCCCATTCATCAAAGTATGTATTTAGGGAGGACGGGATAGATTTTCGAGATATTTACAGGGTTTGCGTGGCAAATTTGTTTCATACATGCTGTACTGTTGACAATTTATTTCGAACTGTTTGTTTGAACAGTGAATGAATTGAACTGTTTGTTGTTTGTTCATCGATCATTATGGACATTAGATTGATGATCACGCAAAAGCTGAAACCGAAATCAGATCTGAGCTGAAAATACTTGGAAAAATTCAAATGTACTAAACTTTTATATTGACAAAACTACATGGTCACGCAAGAATTTGTTTTTGTTTACAAATTAACCCAAAAAGTGCATAAACTAACCCATGGAGGAGCGACAGGTGAACTTTTTAACAGTTTCCGGATGGAACTTGAGATCTTACTGGCAAGACGTAATCACATTCATGGCTAGAATGAAGCGATGCGAATGAGAATTGATTCCTAAAGCGCGGAATAATTTTGACCGACCGCTAGCTGAAGCGCTGAGAAGAAATAATTCTTTGTCCCTAAATCTAGGGTAAATTGTTTCCTGCCGGGTATTCAGGGAAGCTCGCGAAAAACTACTAATCTAAAATTTACTATCTGAGGCTATTGCGTTTGGTATCAGTTCGCTAAATTTTCAATAAGTTTTTCTGCCCCTTAATGCCTGGAGACTTCTTCGCAGCGAAAACCTGCTCGTACACACTCTAACCCAGTTTATGAACATAAATTAGTAGTTTAATGCGAAACCGACTGTTTTCCAGTTTTCATTCTTTGAGAAAAAAATACATTTGGAATCCAGTAACCAGTAACAGGTACCAATAAAACTGCCACTCAAAGTTAAGGTCAAAGTTTTATTATGGGAAATACAGGCTTTTCTAGTCCCATAGGGTTTGGCACCGAAGAATCGATTCACGGTTAATAAAAAGAAGACAGATGTCACAATTTATTCTTAAAAGTATGTTGGGTCAAAATATTGTCGTAGCTCGGGTGAACTGAATTCCCTTGCGCCTGTTCGCCGAACTTGGCAATTTGTTTGCAAACGTTTCATCACCAGCCGAGGTGACATCATCAGTGCTTGTGAAGTGTTGGGTCAGTCAAGTCGTGCCAAGTGAAGGAATAGATTCATACCTCCGAGAGGTAGATATTCAGCAACCACAACCACAGTGTCAACAAAGGTGGAAAAGAAACAACAACAATATAATCGAACAATTAAAGGACGTGAAAAAAGACAGCAACATAAAAAACAATGGCACATCCGGATGTTTATGATTGATTTAGCTAAGCGTTTTGCGCAGATTTCCTGCAACGAGTTCATGTTTGTTAGAAATCTGGCAAGATAAAGGACAACAGACCGCCTGTAAGCTTCACTGCATGTCTTTATAAGCTTATGAGTGGAACGACTTGATGAGCAAGAAAGGCACTGGCTAAGGGTGGAATAAAGAGGATGGGGAATATCAGATAAAATCTTGTTGAAGAATGCTTTAAAGGACTTGAAGTGATGTGTAACCACATACTGTACTAGATATTCCCGTGGTATGAGACTGCAAACTGACAAATTTGAGGGATCGGGAGATGATTTTGAGGCCCCAGTTAAAAAGACCAGGGCACCAGGGGACCCATAAAGCCAGTGAGGCAAAACGCATGCAAAAATGAAACGCCTTATGAGATGGGTTGGAATGGAAAGTGATTTAAGACGTAAAAATCATAAAACGTGAGCCTCCTGACCTTTAGAAGAACTCATTAACGTGATCAGACCAGGTGAGTTTACGGTTCAAAATAATGCCAAGGTATTTGACAGACTGTTGTCGTTCCATCTGGTCTCCGAGGATAGATAAAGGCGGGCTGGCATGTGACATTATATCATACTTTTGCCCTTTCAAAAGGGGAAAAATTACGTCATTAAGTGTTTAGGGTTTCGTGCGGAGGTTCCTTTGTTGAGAGCACTCAACTATTTCCGACATGTCTTCTTTCAGAGTGGTTTGAAATGATGAGTTGGGGTAGGGGAGTCCGAATATTATATCATTTGCATACTTAACGAGAAGAGAAGAATTGCTCACAGGCATAGAGGAAATGCAAGCAAAAAATTGAATCGTATAAAATAGCGCCTTATATTACGTCTTTTGAGGAGGGCAGCAGTGAAAATGTACGACCTTTGTAGCGTGTGAACTGCTGACGGTTGGAGAAGTAGTTGGTCAGAAGTTCAATCGTAGAAAGTTGAACTCCGCCGGAAGCGAGGGTATTTAACAAAGTTTGCCAATAAATTGTGTTGAAAGCTCACTGTAGTCAAGAAAAAATATATGTACAGCCTTGCTTTTCTTATCCAGGTTGGATAAAACAAAGTGGGACAGATAAGCAAGGGCATCCAGGGTACCATGGGAATGGGTGTATGCAACCAACAGTGAATTGTGTGGACAGGGTTTTAAGGAGGAGCCTTTTGAACATCTTCAAGACAAGTGAGGTGCAGGGAATGGGACGGAATTTTGAGGATCCTTCCTTCGGTACAATGATGATAGGGGCTATTATCCAGCAGTCGGGTACACGTTGTTGTAAAATACAATCATTGAAAGTTCACTCAGTACAGGGGAAAGGAAGGCAACACATTCTTTCAGGACAGCGGGTGAGACTCCGTCGGGGCCGCAGGACTTATGAGGATTTAATTGAGCCAACTCACGTTAAATCTAGACAGGTGCAACGCTAGAGACAGGATCAGTGGTGTTTATTTCGTATCCATTAGGTAGAGCAGTGAGAAAGGTTCCACTGTTGATGAAACTGTGATTCAGAACATCTATGTCCACCGCAGCAAGTGAGCGGTGTGAGGATTTGATGCCAGAGATTCGCATGTGAGCTTGCCAGGTCTCACGACTACCTTGTTGTCAAGCCGAGCACAGGCGTATAAAGAGTTTAGCCTTCGAAGTTCAACCGTGATGGATTTAAAAAGGGAGTGCACCTCGTTGCGCGTATAAATTTTGAAGGCACGCTCCTTTCTACGACGGAGGTGTTTAAGGTCTGGGGAAGAGAATAGATCGCGGAAAATATAAATTGTCTCTAAGAGACAACAGAGATCGTAACAAAAGTTTAGGTAGCTTGTTAATTGATCACAGAAAATGGAAGGGTTGGGATCAGAAAACAAAGTAAGTTCGGAGTGTCTGATCATTTCCCTTAACGTCATGAGGCTTGTGATCACGACTTCGAGTAAAGAGACGATGGTTAGTTCTGCTAAAGATGGTAAGGAAAAACGTCAACATAGACTGATCAGACAATCCCAGTGCGGGACGGCGTTCTACAAGAAGTAAATTGGGAAGGTTGATAAACCCAAATCCAGATGTGCATCAAGCCTAGTGGGAAAGGTAACAATGTTTTGAAGACCTAAGGTGGTTAAGAAACAGGCATCGGAATTATTGAAGTCAACACATGATACAGACTGAAGTATCTACATATTCGATCAGTGTAGTTGAAAGAGAGTTGCAAAAAAACAAGAGGGGGCAATAAACACATGTACAAGAATAAGTGACCTAGAAAAGCTAAAATGCCTGGGCTTACATTGAATTGCTGATGCGTTTGTACAACGTGTCAACTAAAAAACACGTTTTGGTCAGATGACACCGCTGATTTTTGAAAAACATGATGACGTCACCTCCCGGTCAGGAATAAGAAACAGAACGATCGACACGACAGCTGGCGAATCCATCCAGGTGTATTATGTCATCCTCAATATCATTATGGAGCCAACTTTCTTGTAGCATGATCACACCTAATTGGGTGTATTCCAATAGCCTGATTAAGCTGGTGAGATCGACCATATTTCCGATAAGAGATCAGATGCCAGTATTTGGTCGCAGAAAAAAGAAAAACTACGAGATTAAGTGAACTAGTGACCCGGGTGTCCCGGGTTCAAACCGCTCAACTGCCGCCCGTCTTCCATATATCTGCATTTTCCCCAGGCAGCCTTTGTATGGCCCCCTTCCTGAAAATCGGCTGAACATTTGTATATTCAATAAACAGAAAAAAGAAAAAAGACATTTACACAATTACATTTTTAACCAAACGAAATTAACCATCTTCT
>UZAN01042777.1:25974-38954 GCA_900618425.1 Echinostoma caproni | reverse complement strand
CTGTCTAGTAGTTGGGACTCGTGGGTATTCGAGGGTGATGGAACATAGTACCGAAAGCATGATTTCTTTCCAAAAACCAGAGCGCAAACAATCTAAAATTTTAAATATACATAAACGTGTAAAATAAATACTTTATTGAATATTCTAATTATTTCGAGAAGCATTGAATCCTGGTCCGGACAGTTTGGGGGTACGTCAATGCAGATGACACTGCGTTGCATCCTATAGTGTATTAGGGTACGGTTCGAATATGCAATGTGATTTCAAATCAAACCGCGTAACGAAGGCCAGCTTATCCTCTTCGGATCACGCATCACGCGTCGAATTCCCTATGGGGTTANGCGACTTATGCTCAGCCCGGGGCCTGTAAGTATCTAGTATTTGCTGAATTATAGTCCGTCCATCCTAGTTTAGTGACTTGTGTCTTTTCCTGATGGGGGATAAACAGTTCAAGAGTAGGCAAATACAATAGTATCACTCTTAAACTTTGAATGTACATCTACCTCTCTGTATTTATCCTTCTGGAAACCAATAAAAACCATGTTGCAATTATGGAAAAGTGGTCGATAAAATAAAACACGTGATGAAACCAGGCCAAGTTATGACCCGAACAGGAGACTCTTGAACAACAGAAAGCTTTTCAGGGGCGATTAAGAAAACAAGCAGCTCTACTGGCCCGATTTTGGACTTCCTCAGTGGCGGATTCATTGATTTTGATCAAATGGCGAAGCATCTGTATCAACATATCAAAGAGTTTTATTTCGGGGCCAAGAGAGCCATCTCTAGTTTAATTACTTTGTAGTGATACGAATCAGAACATCTGACTGAAGTGACGAATGCATTACGTATTTCATGTACAAAGCGCCACTTCACAAATCAGATGTGATCACGTGTGGTGAAAATAAGGATAATCCAATATATGGATCCTGAGCTTCGCTCACAAGCGAGGTTAGTGTATACCATCGAAATTCCAGAATCCAACCAAGATCGATGACGTCACTCGCGATCGCTTTGCCGACCTCACCACATCCGTCTCCCGTTACTTTCAGTCAATCAATCAATCAAACGCATAGGGAAGCCATTTTTAAGGTAAATAACTGTGATCGTAAGGGCTGGAAAAAAGTAATCGAAAACATGGTAGTCTATATTATCTGTTTAAATATATGAACGAGCGATAAAATTGACGGTTTTAAATATTAGGATTCGTTGAAAATTCTATCAAGTCTTGTCTTTTTCCGTGAGAATTTGTAGTAGTTGTATCAAAACTCTGTAGTTCGTAGGGAACTACAGATTTTCAATACAACTACTGTTGAATGTGTGAAATACGATCAAAAATTCATGTGGCTATACGGAATGACAATTTGAAAGATTTACGTACACAGATGAGTTGGAATTGAAAAAATGTTAATCAGTTCAAAATGGAATTACTATCATGGATAAATTACAAAATTAAAGCTTATTGTACTCCACAGGATCTCTGCTGACCGGGTTCGAATTTGAGTACTAACAATAAAATGATCATCATTTAAATCCGATGTATCCAAAAGCGTGCCACCTTTAACCTTGGTTTGTTCCGGCTGTAACCAGTAGTGTGAAACGACATACACACCATAAAACTTGACCAGATTTTTCCATTCAGTTCTTTGATCTATCGTGTTGAACGTCATAGGTATTCGACTGGTGAGAGTATACGAAGGAAATTCCTCTCCTGGTGTTTTTTTTTAATTTGCGTATTTAAATTTATTATTATTCACGCTCACGGACGGGTGTTGTACAGTCGGAAATTTCCATTCTCCGTAAAGCCACATCTTGAACGAATCGATGGTTGGAACACAACTAAATACTGCTGGAAGAGAGTTCCAGTCAGTACGTACACTGGGCTTGAAAGAGTAGCTTCGGTCATCTAACCCACTCTTCTGAAGCATGAGTTTGAAGGAGTGTCTTGTGACATCTTTCCTAGATAGCGTGAGTGGTATATTAGGTAGGTGGTCAGATTATTACAGTACTTAATATGAGAGTATTTTATCTCCCCGGAGTCAGTGTTACCGTTATTAATGGGGTCACAGCTATTGCAACCTTTCGCCGTAGGTCAGTGATTTTAGTCCTTTGACCATTTTGGTTACTATCATCTATAGACTTTGGACAGCGATTTTTGTTATAACGTACGTGTGTGGTTAAATGTATGCCGAGAGCAAACTGAGAAATAGGTCCAAAAACACAGTCGAGTAACTTAACTTACTTTGGATCCACTGATGATATTCTAACGCAATGTGCTGAACATCCCAAGTCCTCTCAAACAACATCTCTCAAATGCTTCTCGTTTGTTGCATGTTTTAATGACTACGAAGACGACCATAAAAGCGTAACAATGGGTCTCAGAAACATCGTCAAATGAGCTGCCGAGTACAGGAAACAAATGGAAAACAAACAGCAAGCACATTTGGATATCATAAAATTAAATATAATTCATCGTAAACTCGCGTGGGATTAAACATTTTGTAGGCTGATATCATCCACTATTTTCTAATCAAGGAAGCTCGTAAACGGAATGGTATTGTTCGAACGAGAACCAAAATTTCAGATTGTGGGGCAAAATCATACCCGAACAACGGCGCCTACGTCGTCCTTGTTACGAAGTGGTCACTCACACCTGCCTTGGCTACCACGTTCTAACACGACTGAATGCAAAAGTGATCTTGTCTAAAGTTTTCAGATCAGGCTTGGTTAGTTCCGTTATTGTGTCGATGGCCCTTTCCAGGATGTAATTCTTCAATCGGAAGAGTCATCATCACCTATATGGTGAAACTCCATGCAGTTAGTGGGAATGCAACTGTGTTAAATGTGGATGGTGATTAGCCTACACCAAATCGAATAGGCTCCTTTCAATGATTGGATACTGAATTTGAGTCCATAAACTGTGTTTAGTGCGGCTAGTGATCATTTTGGCATCTTATAATTTAGTTAGGGGTAGTTAGCGTTCCCCATTATAGAAAAATTATAGTTTAAAAAAAACGCATCTTATGGTTTGTAATAAAGTTTCGTTAGATAAGTCTGTAGAGACCGAACAGCGATAGACTGCCACACCATCTCTGAACTGCCTCAGTGAACGCCGGAGTGCGTACAAGGGAGGATGGAGCTGTATCATGGGGATCAATAGTTTCCAATGAAACAGTGTTTCAAACACAAAGCGATACACCACCAATTCGTGTGGGACCATCACTTCTGTACAAAGACACTTCAGAGACAAAATATCCGCCGTCCGTCATCCGAGTTCCAGTGATCGCAATAATATGCCACTGACCAGTTTGCTACGACTCGCAGGCAATGCCAAGGAAGACTACCGGTTTGAGGAATTCGTTTGAGTGTGAATCGTGAGAAATCGTATATGAGTCGCACAAGGAATAAGCAACACAAGCTATTTTGAATTGGCAAGCCCGTGTTCCCTGATACTGAAACGCTTGAAGTCTGTTTTCTACAAAATCCTGAGTAAATGGCAGGGCAGCAAGACAAGTCAAGTATCAAGAAATTTCGGTTCATTGTCTGATCTCTCTCAGTTAACGAATCAAGAATGATAAACGACTCAATATGCGGATAACATGTGTTCCATTATGTTTTGGTCCAGAAAACGTTACAGTGTAGCATGTCATTTAGGTACTCTATAGAGTTAACTTTGCACTGTGTAATATACTTTTCAACTTCAAGTGAATCCGTGGGTAGAATATTTTACCGACCTCTACTTAATACTCCATCGAGCACCGGTACAGAGTTATCATCGCTGTGGGATAACTGTAACTCATTCATATCACCACCTACCTCATTCACTAAACTATAAATGATCGCACAGATGTAATCAGTAAGTGAAAAGATGAGACGGGTTAATCAATGCTATAATGCAGATGAGAACCTATGCGATGAAGCTGAGTGGCGAAGGGAGAAGTCGCAAGTAACAGATTGTTGCCACTGGCATTGTGGATTGAATGTAACAGTCAACCAAGGAATGACAGAAAAAGTATGATTTCTGTTGGCTAGTAAGCAAGTTCGAATTTGATCTTATTATTCAGGTGAAATACTGTTACTTCTTTCACCATTGTTACCAATGTTAAGTATCTTATCAAGTGTGCATTGCAATGTCAGATATACGTAAGCAATCGCATTGATTCAAAGGAATCGGTTTTATTCGAGAGAAACTCGGCCTCAGTGGAATTTACTCATTGGGTTATTGAGGGCTTTGACTCCACTCATGCAATGAATCATGTTCACATTCACGTCTGGTTATGGTGACCGATTTATCGATCCATCTTGACGTGATTCGCTTCCTTACCCGACCGACAGAGGTCATTTAACTCCGGGTTCATTCATTTGTATCTGTGACGCACACTCAATCAACGATCACGAACATAACGTTCCCGGGTGGAACGGGGGTGTGGGAGGGGGGGACAGAACGACTCACCTCACCCCACCGAAACTTTCATCTTCGCTCAGTAACTCACTCACAAAGTACTTTTGTTTGTTTACGGAGAACTAGTTCATTCGAACTGGCGGGGTTTAGACAGATCCGGTCCAATCGATGACGTTTGACGGCCGAAACACCAGTAGTCTTCTGGGATTCCACGAATGCGATTGGTTGGATTCACTTGAAGTTACGGCGGATTAACTTGAATTTGAAAAGGTATAGACTGAAAATTCGAGAGTAGGAGTGTGGAAAATGTATCCTAAACACTTAAAAGAGGGTTCCTGGAGAAATCAGTATGCATGTTAAGTCGAGCAAATAAAGGGTGGGAAGTAAAGAAAAGATCGTTGAAATTAATTTGAAAAGAGCTAAGAAACAGTGCCACCGTTAGAACAACTTCACACTTATCTATAAGCGATGGAAATAGTTATGCTGATCGACAAAGAGAGGTTTATTCCTGTTTGGGACTCGTCAACAGTGCTTGTGGTCAATAGAATGTACTGATCTAAACTACATACTCCAAATGGATTGAGCCATTCGCACAAAGTGATCACCGTCGACCCTGTAGCTCCCGACTTACCGGTTTTGAATGGCAACCCCAATGTTCGCAGCTCCAGATATGACGGGGAGAGTAAAAGGTTGCACTGTAAACCAGTCCGAAACAGGACAAAACAGTTGTCTAGTTAGTGTTCTTTGTCACTCATCACTTATTTTTCCATCGTGTTTCAATACATTCAACTGGTCCGGAATTCACCATCTCCCCAGTGAATTATACACACAAAACCATGAAGAAAGAGTGTCTGGTACCTGTGAACAATCGAATGAACTAATCCAAACATGCCACTTTAAATTCACACCTATTCATGTCTGCTTGAACTGTAAAAGGTGCACCAGACGTAATGTGACCTGAACCTCAGGGTGTGCGCGCGCGTGCAGTCTACGCTTTGGTGCAGCGTACACTCTCTACCATCTTCAATACGAGACCAAACGTTGACTCCGATCTTCTCATAATTGGTATCAGACATTAGGTGACCCTGCGTGGTTTCCAGTTAGCATTTTCGACGAAAAACGTAGGTAACGCGCAAATGAATTCAGGAAACTGTTGTAATCCATTATGGTCAGACATATTGATATCTTGCAGATCTAGATACAACACCATGGTAGCCATGATTGGTTGAAATGAATCATCAATGTCAGACCTGGATGCCACCTGTTGCATCCCATAACTGCTAACAATTTGGTGGCTGGTATTGAATAAGGCGGACTCACGTTCACCAATTAAACGGTGGCAATCCTCGAGATTTGCGTGGCCAGCGTTCTCTCTACTGAACAACCAAAAGAGTTCGAAGGCGGTACCGTCATGTGGTGATTGTATCTCACCACTAAACCAAATCTCTGTTTTTTGTTTGCTTTTAAGATAGTGTGTACTAGCAGAGACCCAAGAACTGCGATTCTCAGTCACAGGCTCTTCTTGAAGTCCAGGAGTTCTTGGAGGCCTGTTCTGATTCAATCGTATGAACTGGAAAACTGTTTACTAGATCCCAGCGGGTTGTGAACTATGACTCGTTCTGTTNCGTTCTGTTGCCCTGTAAACCATCCAAAGTCTGGGATTGTTACTCCTTAAAACAATCCACTGTCCCGGTCTGGGCAAACAGGTAGTGCCTCGTTCGTTAAACAACTGATTGATACAAAGGCTCGCCACGAAGATGGTCAAAGAACTCTGTCATGATTCATACATAGGGAGAATGCAGTCGTTGGGTCTATACTCTGCTCAGTATCGTCGGATTCGAGGAGACTTGATTTTGGTGTACCAATATTACATAGCTCAAACCACCCTTGTCACCGACTTCTGACGTTGTCATCAAACGATCATCTACGGGGACATCCATTCAAGTTGGTACTCCAAAAATCTCGACTGGACTGCCGACGTCATTCCTTTGCCGTCAGAGTGTGCACTGTCTGGAATTCCTCACCATCTCATGTTGTATGTGCCGAGACGATTGATTCTTTCAAGGTAAAACTTGACGAATCATCAACAAACATTGCATTTCAACATCCATGAGAACACAAAACACAACCAAATGCAGCATATGGAATTTTGTTCATCACTATTACAGTTCAATTCGTGTTAACACCTTATGGAACAAGAAAAGCATCTGCTTGTAAGTAATGCCCATAATAAGACTTTGACTTTGGCTTTGAAACTGGGGGTGTCATTTTGTACCATATGCTCACATATATTTTTTGATTTAGGCTCTACGGCCTACACTGATTATGCTTTGGCGTCCCCGTTGAGCGAGACGTCCCGTTCCTTCCCCCAGTGGCCGAGCTGAGCCAATCGCAGGCTGCGAGCCTCAACCTATTGGAACATGCAAATTGTTTTTGCGCAACGACAGTCAGTTCATCTCCATGTGCACATTTCACGATCATGGAATTTGCATAGTCTGTTGATCTGAAGTGCGTGTATCTAACTCCGGCAGCTGACATATCCAAGTACCCCATACAGACTCACCCCACTGAGTGTATCGTAACGAACCAATGGACAATTCTGGGGTCCATGGGGTTGCAATCACGGTAGCGGTCAAACACAATGCTATGATCCCTGGAAAATCGATTTCACCCGGGATCATCCTAGTCTGGTTCCAAGACACACCGGTTAGTCTAACCTTAATCGAAGTCTATGCCCCAACACTAAATGCTGATCGGAATACCAAAGGTAACTGCTGCAAAACAATTTAGAATTTACTTAATTGAACCCTTTCCAGTGCGACATTCTGCGGGTTACAGAAGATTGGAAAGCTCGCATGGGTTCCGTTAACGTGCATACGAACCGAGCCCTGGTGAGAGGTGCGACAATGGTGACCGTAACGAATCCCCTTTCCAATCCCGGAAAATGACCTGCTAGACCTGCTGGNTGCTGGGTATTTTAAAGACGGCCACATGTCGTAACGTTCACACCAAGCTTCAAATGTCAAAAACTGTCCAGCGTATCGCGGCGTCATAGCAGGAAACGGGAATGGCACTCGTCTCTCAATGGTTAGGACTTGTGTCAAGATTAGTGTTTCAACAAGACAGATATCTCTTCGACAACGCAGAGTAAATATTTCTAAGCTAGCAATTTCGGACAATGTCCACGCTTTTGCCTATGCTATCGCCTGCAGATTGGATATGATCTATGAGCGACGGTAACGAAGGTGCGTCATAGACAACGCTAAAATCAGTTTTCACAGGAACCACCCTTGAACAACTGGGTAAAGCATCTCAATCTATACAGGCCGTGGATTGCTGCAGAAAGTTCTAACGGCTGCAAAACAAACAAGCTACGAAATCTAACTAATCACTCGATTTTCGCAACCTTCGCCGGGATGATACACGATCGACCCACCAAGAACACAAGCGGAGTTGATCTGAATTTGCCGCGGCGGCGGCGGCGGCGGTGGCGTGGGGAGGGATAATAACAGCTACTATTGGAGACCTTGGAAAGCTTTTCTTATTCTTGCGCTTCATACTTCAATAAGGATGTCACCTACCTTCTCCCATTCTTTACCGTGGGACGGCAGTGAACAGCTTCTACCGGGGCACGAAAAAATGGCAAAGATGGATCCGAAAACTTTACCCAAACCTGTTCATTCACGCTCCTTCTCACTCCAACTGTCTGGTGCCACCAGCCTTTACCGAACCATATTAAATAAACCTGATCTCCCACCACACAGATCGGAAATTGTTTTTTGATATTACGATGTTGATGAAAATCGGAAAGTCCTCTTGAGAAGACAACATCCTACTGAACTCTATAGAAAGTTTGTCTGCCAACTTTATTGTGCTAGAGAGAGAGATCAGGGAAGCTTGCCGTCTCAACCAATCTGTCCCACTAGTGTGACGAACATTTAGATATAACTGAGCTTCACAGAGAAAACTGATGAATGAAAACTATTTCCGGTAAATTTATTTGTGGTGGAATCATTTCCCATAGAATGAGTGTTGATCGATATCGGGGAATGATTAACAGAACGCATTAGGAGACAACGATAAAGATATTCGGTGACTGGACACGTATAATAAGGTAACCCCTAATTTGAATTTCATAAAATATAACATATGTAAAGTCGGGAATCTGTATAGTACCAGCCCGTGATATGCGAAAATCTTCATGCATTGGTACTTGCAGTCTGTACTGAAGCGGCAATAGCAAACACTAGTTTCCATTGAAAAAGTTACACATGGATGCAACGATATCGAGATGTTGCATTTTCCCCGCACCTCTTTCACCTTCAGCTGTTCGGCCGAACACCATTTCAGAACGACACCTTATATCAACACTAGTTTGAGATTGACTGTGAGCTTTGAAATCGGGTCAGCCTGGTCGAGGAGCAAGTAGATTCATTCCACCCATGACTTACGGGACTCGAACCGGAATTGAACCTCATTAAGCACGAATGTTGCCGCAGAGAGTGAGAGAAAGGCATGGACAGTACCGATTCGAAAAATCAAAGAAATCTATTTGTTCTCACAGGATCCGGTGGCCTGGACTTGAAAATAAAGTGAATAATCTGAACTGAAGATACTCGCAGAAATCATATACACACACAGAGAGACGGGGTGGGGTTGAGGCTCGATTGGTCAGCCGACACACGCCCGTTCGAGGCACACAGAGCTTGGCTTAACCGGACGGAATAATTCACTACCAAGTATGATGCAGTTGGTCCGGAAATTAAAATCGGAGTGAAATGCAACTGATTGTTAAAACATCCTCGCCCAGTGTCAGATTTCAATGCTAGTCACATTCACTTGGGCATCAAAATAAACGTCCGAAACCGGACAATCATGAAATTAATTTGGTATACTAAATCGAATTTTAATAGGGGCTCGTTATTATCCAGAGCACATCAACCCGCATCGAAGCGGTTTGCTGAACAAGGTCTGGGCTGTTCGTTAAACACAGGATAGTACAAGCGTGCATCTGTAGCTTAACGAAGGAATTTCCTCGACTCAGATGCCTTTCTGCTCAATGGGAAAAAGGATGACATGAACACAAGTTATATAGCTATGCCTATGGTCAAGTTAAGATGCCAATGAAAAAACGGACAGTTGGCTTGTAAAAGGCACCTCACTTAAGTGAACCCTGTTAAATCGCGAAACCTGATTATCGTCCTTCATTTATTGTGTTGTATAACGATACCACGCCAGAGAACATTGAACAAAACCAGTATCATCAATGACGACATTGAATATACGCACAAGTGACAGGATACGAGGGTGCTAGAGTTGAGCCTACGGCATGCGCAAAGGCGCAAACCTTGATACGATCGCAACAGAACCCAAGAAGAGACAACCAGGGTTTATCAACGAGACTCTGGCATATTGTTTGATCGAATGATTGGTTGTTGCTTATCATTTTTATATACGGTATGATCAGGGCTCGAGTAGCCGAAAAATCTGGTCAGAACTTTACCATCCCCAAGCTTCGATATTTGTTCTCGTTCGACAGAGGAACAGGACAGAAATGGATTCATCGCTTCACGTTGTCAGATACAAGATCAGAACGTCTTATGAACTGATGGATGTTATGTTGCTTGAGTTCGTTGAAAACTCGGATGACTCGAATGATGATGGTGATGACTCGGATGATCATGATCATGATTATGACAACTTGGTGACCTTTGCCGCTTGGCCACCTCCACAAATTCCGTACTTTTGTGGCCTATATATTCAAAACCGAGAGAATTCACTATTTATATTACCAACATCCGATAAACGGTCTGCTTGGAAAGCTAGACTGAGGAATCCGTGGTTAGCCAGATTTGGTTAAACTATTGATTTCAATAACTGGTAGGATTCCCGTTAGGTGAATCATATTATCATTGCATTAAAAAAAATTGGCATACGTAGGTTTAAAGCAATTTCCTTGCCTGTTTCCAGATTGAATAACAGCTACTGACGAATGTCACTGTCTGGTTCAAATCGTGATGATAATGAGGAGGAAAATGTTGACCATGAGGTCTTGTTTTGATCATCTCCAGGAAGTATATTTATTTTAAAATCGGAGTTTATTAATTCTCCCCATAGTTTGCTGCTGAAGCATGTTCAGTGCAGTATATCATTATTCTGGGCATTCTGAACCAAAATTTGCTTTCTCTTTTTGACGGTTTATCGACACGGCCTAAGTCAAATCTAATGAGGAACTCTTTATTTCCATGCGCGTTTAGCTGTTGCCATAGCAAGTTGCTTTTTAAGCTCCATCAATTATATTTTCCAAATCCAGTTGTGGTCCACTCACTCGGTCCATGTGCACTCAGGTGTTTGCGTGACCGAATTCGGTGGATGTATACGAACATTTCGATTCACCAATATAGATCGATTCAACCAACCCCGATGCCGTTTGATATCAATCAAGTGACCTGATTCGAGACGTGTTAACCATGAACTTGCTTCATCAGTGAGAACTTTTTTCCATGTGAAGGAGAAAAAGGATGGGGTGGCTCGGTGATGGAATGCACCAAAAAATAATATTTTTATGCATACATGGACAATACACAAAGGCCTTCTTTGATCGAATCGATCCTTGACACCGCCGTAGAATAGTGGTGGTAGTGAAGTAAGCTTGGACTCGAAAGGTCGTGTCAGATCCAATTATTCATCAAGAGCAACATAGTCAATAGAATCAATAACCTCAGAGAATTTTGTAATATTCTGATTCACATTCCAACAGTCAGAGTTGAGCCAGGAATTAAGTATCGTAACACGGAGGCCACGAGCAGTAGCGGTTAGGTTGGGGGGAGAAATAAACCCGAATAAGATTACGGGCTCTACGCAGACTATCCAATGGGATCAAGACCGAAGGAAGACAGATGTAGCGAGTTGTTTCTATGTCGTTTTGACCTCCTCGAACGCTGGCGTTAAATGCTCAATCATATCTATCTATCTATCTGGGCACATTTGGAAATGAGTTGTCTTTTCGAGATTGTGTGCCATGGATATAAATGCATCCATCTTTTTGGGTAACCGTTTCGTAGTAATATTTTACCAAACAAACGTGCTATAATATGCCCCACTGTTTTATGTTAGCGATTGAGGAAATTAGATGGAGTGTAAGCATCTCCCGAGATCAATCTCCCCGCGGTTTTAATCTTATATTAGTATCCTATCGGTGTTGTTGCGCTCTTGCCCGATTGGGCCTGATCAACTGACCTCTCCGATCCCGATTGGTCACTTCCTATTGGCTGCCAGCAAACTGTAACGGGTAGTAGCTTCCCGATTGGCTGCATTTCGCAGCGTTGATCGACGACAAATTCCAACCGCTGATCAGTCATAATTCACTGGCTTTTGTGTTAGAAGTCAGTTACCTTTGGAAGTGGAGAGAATGAAGTGACACTTTACAGAAATCATATGTTTATGGACTGGTTGTTCCACCGCGACAGAAAACAGAGTTTAGTACCCAGGCACCTGTTAATCAAAAGTGCTCGCATACAGCACAGTCACATAGTGAAATGCATAAACTTCGAACCGAGCACCGTTTCCTCATCTTTATCGGTCAAGATTTATCAGGCTACGAACTCCGGCCTACAGTTTGCATGACAAGTGTTTCTCTCAATTGGATGGGAAACATGCGACAGCGGTAACCAGGTTTATATCATAGAGGGACTGTAATGATCCAGCACTTCACACGAAAGCGATTTAGGCAGAAGGTGTACGCAGTCTTTATTTGAAAAGACAGGATATACATGCAGCACAATTATTGATAATATAATTTGTTTTGCCAGTGAACAAGGACCGAAAAGAGTTTCATACAATATAACATACCTTTATTGTATAAGTAGTATATGTTTAAGTGAAGTAGATTCCTCTGGAAGCACACGACCGGTTTCGTGGTGTTTGCCGCCTAACAGATTTGCGTATCCGGTTACCTCTTGGACAAATATTCATAAACTCGAACCCCGGAAGTTTAATTGCATCACAAACCCTTCATCTGTTTCACGGCGAAACAAACCATGGTTGCTCTAATCAACACTGACGGATGCGGTGTTCCTGAGCAGTCCCGTCGTGAATCAAATATATGATTTGTTATGTTTTGTAGGTAAGATGAGAGGGTGGCTATTCATTATATGATATGTATACCCGATGAACGGCCATAAGCACGGAAACGGTCTTGAGCTTCCAGGGAACTGCTGTCCAGTCGGCTACATACTGCTTATTTACAACATATTTCAAAAATTGCCATTCAGTCAGATATACTGAAGTTAGAACATCGAACAACCGCTTTGATTGATGATGGGACTGCTTAAGAATAGAATTTTCACAAAAGTACTTACATATATATATATTTGATAATAAGTAGTATGTGAATAACTGGACAAAATTTCCCTGGAAGCACACTACCGGTTTCGCGGTTCTTGCCGCTCGTCAGGTATGCGTATCCGGTAATCTCTTGTCAGTTCGTTCATATACTTGTACCCATGAAGTGTATTTTCGTCACAATAACCTTGTTTGCAACGCCGGGTGACCATTGGATAGACAGCTCTTTCAGAGCCAG